>JZKD02S2280634.1:248483-267587 GCA_000966675.3 Picea glauca | reverse complement strand
CTACTAATAATAATAATAATTTGTTTTTAAGGTTACAGTTAAGTCATAGTAAATTGAAACCCTATCTATGCTATTTGACTGGTAAAGTCCATACTAAGTCTAGAATAATTTAATGTTTCCACATAATAATAATAATAATAATAATAATAATAATAATAATAATAATAATTTGTTTTTAAGGTTATAATCAAGTCATAGTAAATTGAAACCCTATCTCACCTATTTGACTAGTAAAGTCTATACGAAGTAGAGAATAATTTAATGTTTCCAATTATAATGAGACTGCAATTTTCATTGTAATAATAATAATTTGTTTTTAAGGTTATAAGCAAGTCATAGTAAATTGAAACCCTATCTCAGCTATTTCACTAGTAAAGTCTACTGAGGTATACATACACTACTTCCTTTGAATTTGAACTTATGACCTCTTATGAAAAAACACATGTTCTTAACTAATAGACCCACTCAAACTATATATATATATATATATATATATATATATATATATAGAGAGAGAGAGAGAGAGAGAGAGAGAGAGAGAGAGAGAGAGAGAGAGAGAGATAGATATATGAAAAATTATAATTTGAAAGCATGCATCCATCTTATTCCTATTTTAATTTATTAAATATTGAGAAATCATTTTTAAAAATAATGCGAATTCACTTTTGGCAAAAGTGTGCCCCTCAACTTATAAATCTATTCACAGTCCTGTCCTTTTCCATAGTTTGATGCTGCTCGATCAAAATTTACCTATTATTATGCATACTTACCTAGTATTTACCTAAAATTTACATAGTATTTATCTAGATTTATGCATACTTCCTCCGCATTGCGTTGATTTCCTCCATGAGATGAGGAAACTTCTGTTGAACTTGGTCCCTGGTAAGCCACTTGCCATGATGAAGGAATTGCCTACTTTGACAACTCGATATAGCTAGATCCTTTGTTGGCGGGTGTTCTTGATTTGTGTGTCCATAATCCAATTAGTTGTGGCTTGTTCCATGCAATCTGGGTTTAACTATGTTGGTGTGAGTTGTTCTGCCATGTCGGATGTGTCCAGTAGAGGTGGAAAGTAGGGATGAAGGTGGTCCACATTGAACACTGGGTGTAGACCAAGGAATGGTGGAATACTGAACTCAAAGGAATTGTCCCCTACAACCTTGGTGATGGTGTATGGCCCATATCGGAGGGAGCAAATCTTGCGGTAGGGTGCAGCGAGGTGCTCATTTTGCAAATGTGGCCACACTTTTTCACCCACCTGGAAATTATGTGGCACCCTATGTTGATCATGTCACTTCTTGCACTTAGCATTGGCTTTATCCAAGATGTCATGAACCTGTTGGTGGATGTGTTGAATGCGTTCAATGAATTTGTTTTCCTTGTCCGTATCAGACTGGACATGGGATGAATCTTCCTAAGTAGTTGCAAATGGAATGGCTACGTCAATGGGACATAGTGGATGGAATCCCAAGCCCACCTAAAAGGGGTTGTGGTTGGTTGAGCTATGGAGAGCCCGATTGTAGCTGTGTTGTACATAAGGGAGGCTCTCATCCCATGTGTGTGGATGATTTGGTTTGTACATGCACATAATGTGTACAATCATCTGGTTGACGACCTCTGTCTAGCCATCAGTTTGTAGATAGAAATATGTGGACTTGGTGAGCTTGGTGTACATCATCGACAAACAGGCTAGAACAAAATGTACTGTGGAACCTGTTGTCCCGATCTGAGATGATAGACTGTGGGATTCCAAAGTGTATCCACACTCATTCAAAGAAGAGTTTAGCAGTGGCTTCTCCTAAGATATTCTTCTTCCAGGCCATCATAATGGATATCTTCGAGAATTTGTCGACGACCACAAAAACACAGTGATTGTCATGCTTAGTAGAAGGAAGGCCTGACATGCAATCCATGGAGATGGATTCCCAAGGTCAACTAGGGGTAGGCCGCAGAGGATAGAGGCCTTGGTTGTTGATGGTCGATTTGGAAATGGTGCAAGCAATGCAGGAATTGATGTAATTTCTGACATCCTGTCGAAGGTTCGACCAATAGAAATACTTTTGCAGTATTGCCACGGTTTTCTAGACCCCGAAATTCCCAACAACGTGACTGTAGTATGCCTCCCAAATCATCTCGGCACGCTCTCTTCAAGGAACATAAAGGTGTCCTAGGTAACATAGCAAGTCATCCTGGAGGTGAAAATTAGGAACTTTCTTACGCTCCAAGAGCGTATTGCATGTGTGGCCAAATTCTGGATCACTTTTGTAGAGAAGCGACCGATCAGAAGTCTCGTGCCCACAATATTTGAGCACCGTGGTTAGCACCATGATAGGTGGTCAGCTGAGGCAATCTATAACATTATTGGTGCTTCCTTTCTTCTACTTAATGTTCAAATGAAACTGTTGCAGGTATGTGGACAACTTTTGATGGAGATCGTTCTACAACTTCCCTTGTGTATATATGAACTGCAAGGGTCGATGCTCTGTGTGGATGATTGTTTCCTTTCCCAAAATGTAATGCTTCCATTGTTGGCAAGCCTGCATAATGAAATACATATCTTTTTCATAAGTGGGATACTTTCGGACTGTGTCAGAAAGTGTCTCACTGTGATATGCCACTAGATGCCCCTATTGAGTAAGGACTGCCCCAATAGCATAGTCGGAGGCATCTGTCTTGATCTCAAATGGTTGTTGCAAGTCTAGTAATGTGAGCACTGGTGTAGATCAGAGGCGATGCTTCAAATATTAGAACACCTTCTGTTGATATTCAGACCAAAAGAATTTTTCTTTCTCTCCTCCCTTGGTGACTTGACTCAAGGGCCAAGTGATATGAGAGAATCCCAACACGAACCTATGGTAGAAGTTGGCAAGACCCAAAAAGATGCATAGCTCTGTTAGGGTGGTTGGGGTTGCCCAATACCGAATGACTTGGATCTTGGCTGGATCCACATGCACCCCCTGCTCATCAATAATGTATCCCAGATACCAAACCTAGGTCATGCCAAAAGTGCACTTCTCCAAATTGGCACACAACTTGTGTTGTTGCAGTGTTTAGAGGACTTGTCGAATGTGGTGGAGGTGCTCTTCCCAACTTTGGATGAAGATCATAATGTCATCCAAGTACACCACTACAAATGAGTTGGTGAATGGTCACATTACTTCATCCATTATTTTCATGAAGGTTGCAGGGGCATTCGTGAACCTGCAAGGCATGACCAACCATTCGAAAATCCCCTCCTTGGAAATGAAGGAAGTATTTCACACATCAAATGGTTCGATTGGTACCTAGTGATACCCAGAATTCAATTCGATCTTGTTGAAATATTTCTCCCCCTTGAGTTGGTCTAGAAGGTCATCAATCCATGGGATCGAGTACCTATTCTGGACAATGATGTTGTTCACTGCCCGATAGTCAATGCAGACTCTCCAAGTCCCATCATTCTTCTACACCAGCATGATCGGGCTCCCACAGGGTGATGAACTTGGCCGGATAAGACCTTTCTACAATATCTCCTAAATCTGCCTCTTGATTTTGTCATTCTCTAGAACATAGCACCAATAGACTGGTCCATTGGGCAGTGACACACCTAGGGTCATATCGATGGGGTGCTTGACCTGGTAGTGTAGAGGTACCCCTGCGGTGGAGGTGAAGATGTCCTCGTACTCCTCCATGACCTTATCCATCTATTGTTGTCGTGAAAAGGGGTCCTGTCTGGAGGTTGTGGCCACAATCTTCTTCTTTCCCTGAGGGTGGATCATAAGGAAAAAAAAATCCTGGTTTTCGCAATGAAATTACTGCATTGTTTTTCATTAACCAAAGAAATGGTTATAGGTGGTGTTATTTCTAGAATCTTGTACAACTTCTTTCCCAAAGTAATAATAACAACAAAGGGCCTAGACTCATATAAATCATGTTGCTTCCACAAGTATGGTTCGCCTAATAATACATCAGAAACATCAATAGGAGAAATGTCACATAATACCTCATCTGTGAAGGGCTTGATGTTGTAGGGAATGCGGCATTGTTGGCTGACGCAGAGGTCCCATCCTTGGTGCAACCACCTGATGGTGTATGGTTGTGGGTGTGTTTTGGTCAGAAGGCCTAGTCATTTCAAGACCTCTACTGAGATGAGGTTCTTCTAGCTCCCGCTGTCAATAATGAACTACAACAGGGAACCCTTTACCCATATCTGGGAATGGAAGAGGCACTCCACCTCCTCTATATCTTTTAGTTCCTTCTTCTGGATCTTCATGGTGGAAATGGTGGCATTGGGCTCCACATCGATAATATGATTTCAGTTAAAAGTCTGATACTTCAGTTAAAGTTATTTCAATTATCGTAAACACATCCAAACTCAGTTTCAAGAAAGGGGAAACCATTAATAGCCTAAACTTAAGATTAGTAAATGATTGTGTTTTGAAAGTTTTCTGAGACACGACTGAAGTAGAAATTCCTTTTTTATGATGTTTCAAAAGGTGTCTACCAAAAACCCAATGATGACTCTATTTACCCAATAAAGGCACTTGGTCTACTGTTCTTCTATGCCTCAGAGGGAGACACGATCCCCAGATGGAGAGTATGTTGGAATACATATAAATCTTAATCCTTGAAACTTTACTTTCTCGAACATAATCTTTTTTATAATGACTCATAAGTCAGCTTTCAAATGTTAAATAAAATTTTCTTCTAGTTTTAAAGTGCATATGATGTCCACCATCGATCAAGTCTCACCATTGATAGAACAATCCCCGTTTTCCCTTGAGTTTTAGAGCCTCTTGATTATTAAAAATTCAAGCCACTAGAGGTTGCTTCGGAGCTTCGCACTTCTAGAGTCTCACCATGTCGCAACTTTAAAGTCCTAATACCTGAAAATTTTTCGAAAGATCCTAGTCATAGTACAAATATACCTTCCTGAGTCTTGACACATCACTATGGGTGATGGTCTATCAAAAATTTAATAAAAATTAACATGCCAATACACGAAGAAGTAAATGCCAAAAAGTTAAACCTCAATTAATTAAGTTAACCTCGATTAAAAGTTAATTAATAACTTCAGACTTCAGAGTTTAGATATTCGTCGTCCATCACTTTCTGAAATCCTGAAGTCTGAACTTCTGAAATATCTTACACATTAAGCATGGTTAATTAAAACTAAAAAATAGTTATTTAATGATTAATCACTTCACAGTTTTGAGTTTCGAGAATTGTATCTCGAGCTACTGTCAAAATGCCGAAGTCCGAAAACCTAAAAATACTTAAAGATTAAATACGATTCAATAATGTATTAAACAAGATTATCTCGTAATTATTTTTTTGTGAATTCGCAATTCTGGAAATTTCAAATCTTTTCATCCAAGCTCCCAATCATGAACCAGCAATATTAATGGCATTAATCATGGATCAACGACAATGATTTCAATATAGATTGTAGATCACCGCCTAGATTTTGTCATTAAGGTAAATGAATGCATTAACCGTAAAGGTATTCACAAATCAATACACTTAAGGTGAATAAGGATATTATATTTTGAATTCTATTTTCATTCTAACACGATAGAAAGTTTTAGCCAACTAAGAATCTTATGCGCTCCCCTGTAACAAGTAACCAAATGTTGATTTCACTAATATCATGGAACCAAGAAAAATGGCTAAAGCAGTTGGGGAAATCACAAATCCAAACACAAATGTTTTGTCCGACACCTCACCGAGAGCCATAGATACTGTAAAATCTTGGACTCGGGTTTTCTATATTCTACATCACGAGATGAAAAATTGCCCAGAGGATTCCTATGATGAAGTGACCAAAACCCATGCAACGAAGCTCAGTTATATATCTCAGTCAGAGCTGCACAAAATAGCAACGTGGCAGAGGCTCATTCCATATAATGACATGATAGGTTGGACCCTGGAAAACATTGACATCTCAACTAGGAGCATCTACAATTCACAAAAGGTTGTTGTTGGGTATTTTCGATTGGAGCATATACATGTAATGTATAAATTATCACCCTCTTTTAAATACAGTTACAACACCTCTTTCATAATGGAGTTTGACGAAGAAGAGTGCATGCAATATGGAAAAAAATACCCTGATTTAACCAAGTACTGGTGGGGACACCCTGAGAAATTTAGAGCAGACAATCATGGCATATATGCCACAACATCATTAGATGCCCATATGATATATGTGTCTATGATGTTATGTAGAATTTTGGGGAAGAAGAGCTCTGTTGACTTCCTGCTAGCATGGGTACCAATCATGCATGAAGTGGCACCAAGATCTTTTCAGACAATCTGGCTAAGGAAATCACAAAGTACCAGTCGATGAAGGCCAAAGGGAAACCTACTCCTTTCTATATGTCAGCATACATTATGGACTCCATTTTTTTTATGACTCCTTTCCCTCTGATGATTTGGAGCTAGACCCCGACCAACGCCGAGCCCATACATTTCTATCACTCCAAGCTGTGGGAGGATAAAGCTAGAGATTTCTTCTATGAAATCTTTCATTATGTAGTGGTGTCGATTCATATCGCCCTATATGGTTTCCCGTCTCCTAGGATTTCAGACAGGATCATGGCCAACCTGGGTAAAATAGCAGACTGGTATATTGAGGAAATCTTTTCCTACACCATAGTTTTTGGGTGCTTGGTTCACCTCCATGCTCTACCAAATTTTTTACCAGATCAACTAGTATGTTGAGAGGTGGCATATGAAACTGTGATAGGGGGCATCAGTAAAGAATTAAAAGCGGCCTAGAAAAATGTATGACCAACCTTCCCTCCTCAAGTTGGCATGTTTTCATTGTTAGATTCCAACCATTTGAAGGTAGAGGCTGCGGCTCTAGAAGACGTTAGGTTAGTTGATATTAAGTTTAAGAGGAACAATCCCTAGAAGATCGTGGAAAACCACTGAGCCCAATAAAATTTAAGAAATTATGTGCACGATATTTCCTCGCAGGATGAAATATTCAGGGGAGCCAGGTCATATCCGGAAGTGCTGAATAGAGGTCGAACTCTATCTCCAGATAAATTATCCAGTTTCTAGAATTTCCAAAGGCACAGAAGGTAGATTTTTCCTAAGTTATTACAGGGAGAACCAATAACACCTTCATCTACACAGGATGCTACACCCCAGGGTTTGGAGGCAGGAAGTTCCAGTGAACAGGATACTCAGGAACATCTGAATAAAGATGAAGTTTTAACATAGAAAGTGGATATTGCATTATCAAATCCCCCAAGTAATCAAGAAAAAGTTCAACTTGAAGCTTTGATAAAAAAGGGGACATGATACATAGCTGTCTACACCAGGTAAACCGACTACCAACACAACATAACAACAACCATCCACAGAGATAGGTATCCCCATTATGTCATTAACACCTTTACAGTCAAGTAAAGGAAATCTAAATGCCGAAGCCATATTTATAGAGGACCTTACTCCGATTTCAGCCGAAGAAATGTCTCCTTTGGACTTCTTTTTTAGCAAGAAGAGGAGAGACATAGTTAAAATAGAAACACATAAAAAATATGGTGCAAGAATGAAAAGGAAAAGAATGTTGTATGATGGAAATGGCCTAGATGATACATAATTCTCTAGGTAAATGGCATGCTCATTAGGTGCCTTCACCACGACCAACCAGTGTTCAGTAGAAAACCTAGCGGAGCAGCTGAAACTGAGAAGTATGTTGGTAAGGTAGGTTCAAGACCAGGTGATAATCATGGAAAAGGATGTGAGAAATCAGATGAATAAGGATTCTGAACAAGTCAGAGCCTATAACAGATAGCAGATTCAACAACACAAAACTAACCTTGATGAGCTATATTAAATTCACAGGCCAATAGTGAATTAGCCACTCAACAGGAAGAATTGATCAAGCGACTACAAGACAAGATAGACTTGGCTGAAGGTACAACAGTGGAGATGGAAGATTTCCAAGCTCATGCACTAGACGTACATGAAAATTTGGAATCATTCCAAGAAGATATTTTTACGAAAGTGGAAGCCATTCAAAATTAATTTGAAAGCGTGCAACCATCTTATTCCTATTTTAATTTATTAAAGGTTGAGAAATTATTTTTAGAAATAATGCGAATTCACTTTTGGCAAAAGTGTGCCCCTCAACTTATAAATATATTCACAGTCCTGTCCTTTTCCACAGTTTGATTCTTCTCGATCAAAATTTACCTAGTATTATGCATACTTACCTAGTATTTACCTAAAATTTACCTAGTATTTATCTAGATTTATGCATACTTCCTCCCCATTGCATTGATTTCCTCCATGAGATGAGGAAACTTCTATTGAACTTGGTCCCTGGTGAGCCACTTGCCATGATGAAGGAGTTTTCCTGCTTTGACAACTCGATATAGTTGGATCCTTTGTTGGTGGGTGTTCTTGATCTATGTTTCCATAATCCGATCAGTTGTGGCTTGTTCCATGCAATCTGGGTTTAAATATGTTGGTGTGAGTTGTTCTGCCATGTTAGATGTGTCCAGTAGAGGTGGAAAGTAGGGATGAAGGTGGTCCACATTGAACACTGGGTGCATACCAAGGAATAGTGGAAAACTGAGCTCAAAGGAATTGTCCCCTACAACCTTGGTGATGGTGTATGGCCCATATCGGAGCGAGCGAATCTTGCGGTAGGGTCCAACGAGGTTCTCCTTTTGCAAATGTAGCCACACTTTATCTCCCACCTAGAAGTTGTGTGGCACCCAATGTTGATCATGTCGCTTCTTGTACTTAGCATTGGCTTTATCCAAGATGTCATGAACCTGTTGGTGGATGTGTTGAATGCACTCAATGAATTTGTTTGCCTTGTCAGTCTCAGATTGGACATGGGATGAATCTTCCTGAGTAGCCACAAATGGCATGGCTACGTCAATGGGACATAGTGGCTAGAATCCCAAGCCCACCTAAAAGGGTATGTGGTTGGTTGAGCTATGGAGAGCTCGTTTGTAGTTGTGTTGTACATAAGGGAGGCTCTCATCCCATGTGTGTGGATGCTTTGAGTTGTACACGCACATAATGTGTACAATCATGTGGTTGACAACCTTTCTTTGGCCATCAATTTGTAGATGGAAATCTATGGACTTGGTGAGATTGGTGTCTAGCATCGACCAAAGGCTAGAAAAAAATGTACTAAGGAACCTGTTGTCCCGATCTGAGATGATAGACTATGGGATTCCAAAGTGTACCCACACTCATTCAAAGAAGAGTTTAGCAGTGGCTTATGCTGTGATATTCTTCTTCCAGGCCATCATAATGGACATCATCAAGAATTTGTCAACGACCACAAAAACACAGTCATTGTCATGCTTAGTAGAAGGAAGGCCCAACATGTAATCCATGGAAATGGATTCCCAAGGTCGACTAGGGGTAGGCAGTGGAGTATAGAGGCCTTGTTTCTTGATGATCAGTTTGGAAATGGCACAAGCAGTGTAGGAATTGATGTAATTCCCGACATCCTGTCGAAGGTTCAACCAATAGAAATACTTTTGCAGTACTGCCATGGTTTTCTCGACCCCAAAACTCCCAACAACTCAACTGTAGTGCGCCTCCCAAATCATCTTGGTACACTCACTTGAAGGAATACAAAGGTGTGCCAGGTGACATAGCAAGGCATCCTCGAGGTGAAAATTAGGAACTTTCTTATGCTCCAAGAGCGTATTTCATGTGTGGCTGAATTATGGATCATTTTTTAGAGAAGCGAACAATAAGAAGTCTCGTGCTCACAAGATTTGAACACCGTGGTTAGCGCCATGATAGGTGGTCAGCTGAGGCAGTCTATAACATTATTGGTGCTTCCTTTCTTGTACTTAATGTTCAAATGAAACTGTTGCTGGTATGTGGACCACCTCCAATGGAAATCACTCTAAAACTTCCCTTCAGTGCCTGTATGAACTGCAAGGGTCAGTGGTCTGTGTGGATGACCGTTTCCTTCCCCAAAATGTAATGCTTCCATTGTTGGCAAGCCTGCATAATGGAATACATATCTTTGTCATATGTGGGATACTTCTGGACTATGTCGGAAAGTGTCTCACTGTGATATGCCACTAGATGACCCTATTGAGTAAGGACTACCCCAATAGCATAGTCGGAGCCATCTATCTTGATCTTAAATGGTTGTTGCAAGTATGGTAATGTGAGCACTGGTGCAGAGTAGAGGTGATGCTTCAAATATTTGAAAACCTTCTGTTGATTTCTAGACCAAGAGAATTTTTCTTTCGCTCCTCCCTTGGTGACTTGACTCAAGGGCCAAGTGATATGAGAGAATCCCAACATGAACCTGTGGTAGAAATTGACAAGACCCAAAAAGATCCAGAGCTCTATTAGGGTGGTTGGGGCTGGCCAATACCGAATGAATTGGATCTTGGCTAGATCCACATGCACCCCCTGCTCATCAATAATGTATCCCAGATACCGAACCTGGTTCATGCCAAAAGTGCACTTCTCCAAATTGGCACACAACTTGTGTTTTTGCAGTGTTTAGAGTACCTGTCGAATGTGGTGGAGGTGCTCCTCCCAAGTTTGGATGAAGATCATAATGTCATCCAAGTACACCACTACAAATGAGTTATTGAATGGTCACAATACTTCATCCATTAGTCTCATGAAGGTTGTAGGGGCATTCGTCAACCCGCAAGGCATGACCAACCATTCGAAAAGGCTCTCCTTGGATTTGAAGGAAGTCTTTCACGCATCAAAGGGTTCGATTGGTACCTGGAGATACCCAGAATTGAATTCGATCTTGCTGAAATATTTGTCCCCCTTGAGTTTGTCCAGAAGGTCATCAATCTGTGGGATCGGGTACCTATTCCGGACAGTGATCTTGTTCAGTGCCCAATAGTCAATGCAGACTCTCCAAGTTCCATCCTTCTTCTACACCAGCATGATCAAGCTCCCATAGGGAGATGAACTTGGCCGGATGAGACCTTTCTGCAATATCTCCTGAATCTACCTCTAGATTTCATCATTCTCCAGAACAGAGCACCAATAGATTGGTCCATTGGGAAACAATACACCTAGGGTCATATTCATGGGGTGCTTGACTTGGTAGTGTAGAGGTAACCCTGTGGGGGAGGTGAAGATGTCCTCGTACTCCTCCATGACCTTATCCATCTGTTGTTTTCGTGGAAAGGGGCCCTATCTGGTGGTCCTGGCCACAATATTATTCTTTCCTTGAGGGTGGATCATCAGGAAAAAAAAATTCTTGGTTTTGGCAATGAACTTACTACAATGTTTTTCATTAACCAAAGAAATGGCAGTAGGCGGTGCTATTTCTGGAATCTTGTACAACTTGTTTCCCAAAGTAATAATAACAACACAAGGCCTAGACTCATACACAACATGTCTCTTCCACAAGTGTGGTTGGCCTAATAATACATCAGAAACATCAAGAGGAGAAATGTCACATAATACCTCATCTGTGAAGGGATTGATGTTGTAGGGAAGGCAAAATTGTTGCCTGATGCGGAGGTCCCATCCATGGTGAAGCCACCCAATGGTGTATGGTTGTGGGTATGTTGTGGTCAACAAGCCTAGTCATTTCAAGACCTCTACTGAGATGAGGTTCTTCTGGCTCCCGATGTCGATAATGAACTGCAACGGGGAACCCTTTACCCACATTTGGGAATGGAAGAGGTGCTCCACCTCCTCTGTATCTTCTGGTTCCTTCTTCTAGATATTCATGGTGGCAATGGTGGCGTTGGGCTCCACATCGATAATGTGCCTTCCCCTGTCATTCCCCTTGTCGGGTTATGATTCAGAGTCAAAGCCTGCATCTGATTCAATATCCTTCAACTCGGCTACCAGTGACTGCTTGGCCCGACACTCACTTGTGTTGTGAGTGGAGCTCTTATGGAACTCACACCACTTCCAAGTGTCCTTTTTTGGCTTCGTGGTGTTGTTATTTTCTTGCGGCTTTGGCGGGTTGTCCTGGGCGAACTTTGCCTTGGATTGGTCCTTTGTTCGACAGTTTGTGGGTACCTTTCCCTTTCTTCTGATTCATAGACCCAAAGTATCACTTCTTCTATTTGAAATTCTTCTCAATCTTGGAAGTATAATGGTAAAGAAACCTAGTGGAACTAGAACTAAATTCATTTTAGAAACCCTAGATTAGTTCCAGCAAGAAAAATAAAGAAAAATATATGTAAGTCAATGATCCAATAAGCCAAAAAGGTGTAAATCAACAAATATGAGCAGTTGAGAGAGTCAAAACTTGAATTCAAAAATTTCAAAAAATCTGTTCGCAGGCCAGTGTGGAACACAGTGCGAGAAGATAGTGTTCTTGCAGGCCACTGTGATGCAAAGTGCGAACTGTTCGCACTGGAATATATATGTAGAGTGCGAACTTTCCTGGTTCTCGCAGGCTATCAATGGATGCAGTGCAAGAATCCCTAAAAATAATGAAAATTTTGAAAAAGAAAGCAAAATTCAAACTGGCTTATAGACCCAGAAGGTCTCTCAGGATATCCTGAAGACTCAGAGACTGACAAATCAAGAGAAAAAGGCAAATAGAGCAATGGCCACAAAAAATTCAAAAACCATAAAGAAAAAAGGGATAGTTCCCCAGTGTAGTCGCCAATTTTGTTTCAGGATAAATCTGTGAGTGCGGACACAAACCGATATCCCTAGATCCACCTGGATCTAGAACAAAACAGGACAGAATAATACACTTTCCCTAGATCTAGACTATTGAATGAACTAAGAGATGAGGATCATGGACATACCTTATGAACGCTTTCCTTAGATCTCTGTTGTTCCAATCTTTTCTCCAATGCTCTCATCTCATTCAGATCACAACAGAACGAACCAATCGAAGTAAAGGTAGATTAATATATTCAATAACTAGTCTATACATATGATCAAGGAGTTATGTAATAAAGTGACATCTTCTTTATGGGAAAGGGACATATTGTTGTATTGAATTAATTGAAAGTGAAACTTACAACCTGAGCCTTGATGTTGTAGGTCTCCTTTCGATGGCTCCTAGCTCTGACACACACACTTGCTCATGCATGAAGAAAATCAACCACTTGCGATGACCTTGCTATTGTCTCTTGCTGCTGTAGCATCAGTCCTCCATACAGTCTTGCACTAATTATATAATCAATCTCTAGCTATCTTGCTGCTTGTTTGCTTAACCCTTTCCATGAGAAATATCCTCAATATATAGGAGAAGATATATTAGTTACTTGGATAAGAAATGATCCCAAGATATCTGGAATGCCAGCCCCTGAATAACCATTCGAAGCCAACTCATGTTTCTAGAAGATTCCATTCTAGAAGATTCAAGATTTTATCTTTTTCCTTCCTTTGGAACATGTTCGCACCCTGGCTATTAGTTACAGTGTGAGAGGTTTGCACCCCAGCTTAAAGAAGCCTGCAAGAATTAGGCATTCTCACAGGCAGATATATAGGTAGCCTGTGAACATCCTTTAAAAGCATAATTTCTGGAAGAAGACAAATGTAACTTTTCTCAGGAAAGTGTTCTTAATGAAGATCTTGATTTTCTATCATGATAACATCATCATGACATCATCACAATGACCAAAACTGCGGATAACAGAATGCCCCCCAAAGTCTGAGAGTGTAATCAGTGACAATTGATAGACTTTGTAAGCTGCATGTGTGTGTCGAGAACCAAGAGCACATTTAATCGAAAACCTGCAAACATCCAAACATCAGCAGAATATCATGTATACCAATTCTCGAGGTAGGCATTCCCATACTCAGATCACAGAATGATGACATCATAAACAAATATCATGGCCACCAATCATACACTGTGGATCCATGCAGTCATAATATAGCATAGCCACCTGAACACACTGTGGATCTATGCGACAAATTTTCAATCAAGACGACATAGCCACGAAACATACATAGTGGATCTATGTGTCGCTAATTATACATACTCCATCACAACCTAGATCACAAGGATAATATCCAGGGTCTTCAATCTCATCACCCAAAGTATGACTCTAACCATGTGATTACATGTGTTGAAGTCGAACATGGAAGAAACCACTTGATTACCGGTCATTGATGCAACCGTTAACAAGTGTGAGGGAAATCACCATTGATGTCAATGACTCCCAAGGTATTGTAGTACAATCCATCGAGTGTGAATAAAAGAGTTGATGTCGAACACTCGATGGAATCTTTCGATCAGGGGTCAATGATGTAAACCCACTGTCGAAAGCGAGAAACTTGCCATTGAGGCATGCAAGCTCCAAGGTACTGAATAATTTCTAAGCCTTGATTCTGGATAATGTGCTAAAGTCGATGGAACAAGCCTCGCCACAGGAGGGCCTTGATGTATACCCCATCAGTGACATGAAATGAGTAACAGAGTTTGCAAGTGAAACAAAGTATGCGACAATTGGACTTTGGACACAGGGAAGGCCAACACAGAATGAATGGATAACTGCAGATGGCCGACTCAAATAGAGGTTTCAGACGGACAACTCTTGAACATATGAATGACACGACCAATGATTTGGAAGAATTGACTCAAAGACGACACATGGAAAGACCTTGTTATTAAATCAACTGAGAGACAAATGGATTTCCCAAACCGGCTTCAAATCATGAATAGGGGGTGTCATGTTCAAGAGGGACACTTACTACCAATTAACACAAAGATGAAACATATCCCTTTCCCAAATTTCCCCCCACCATTTCTGGCAAGTACCTCTTTATTTTTACACAATCTTGAAGAGGATCACATATGCTTGTTGATATAAGCTCATCCTTTGGACGAGTCCCTCGGAGTATTGTTAACGAACCCTAGGAAGGAGTGGTTCAATCCCATCATGGGTCTATCAATGTTTGTTTAACGAGTCCAGAGATAGTAAAATCAAAGGTTTTTCAGGATTATAGAGTTTGGAAAAACACTCAAAAGAGAAATTTCTCAGTTCCTTTTTCGTACAATAGTCCAACGAGACCGAAAAAGGGTTAAACTATCGCTTGAAGGATGCATACTTCAAGTACTTTAACGAGCATGAAAATAGCAAGATCGCTCGACAATCTTTTCTTGTTTAGAGAGTCTGAAAAGAGCCTAAAGATAACTCCAGGGGGGTTCCTTTTTCATGTAACCACAGCGAGCCCAGAAAAGAGATAAAACAATGCTCGATCGCGTTCTCATGTTTTTCCAAGCGCAAGAATGGATAAAAGGCGCTTGAGGTTTTATGTCAAAACCATAACAAACAAAGAAAATCACACCACACCAAGCAAAAATTTTGCCCATAATCATTCGTATTTGCACTTGACAATCATTTCACTCATTTTTACATTAGTGATTAGGGTTAAGTAAAGAGTAAACATAAAAAACCCACTTTTGATATGGTAATAAGTAATAAAATGAACCAAAAACAAAATTTACCATACCATTTTCACATTTTACCCTTTGAGTGCCAAAAACCCTCTTTTTACCTCTATCTTTGGTGTCGAATTCCAGGAGTTATGGGAGACCATTCGAAGTGTCGTCAGTGATATTTTGGTAAATGCCTCATCCTTGATCTTTTCATGGTTCAAGATTATGTTTTAATTGGTTAAAAGTCAAGTTTTAATTCAATTTTTTAAACCTTCTGCGCTTGGGAGCATTCTCACAGGTGGCCCATACGGGGCCTACGAGAATGACCCATTCTCGTAGGTGGGCCATGGGCCACCTACGAGAAGTTCACACTGTGCGAAGCAGGTCACCTGCAAACAATGCAAAATCCAAAAAATTCTATAATGTTTAGCCAAATGCAAAACTTTTCTCGTGAAAAAGATCACTCACTATGTTTGTGTGTTGTTTTTATGCAGGTTGCTAGTCACAATCATGGTTTTAGAGTGGCAGGAACGATAGCACGAGGAGGATAATGCTAATGCAGAAAAAAAATCCTCCAACGATAAAAGCACTAAGAAACTACGGTGTCTTAAAGTATTTCCACATCCCGGGCATGAGAGCCCAAGTTCGATTGTTGGAATACTTAGTCCGAATGTGGGATCTGAACCAACAAGTGTTCTTCGTGGGATCTCATACATTGACTATCGATATCGAGGATATCTATTTCTTGACTGGGTTATCCAAACGTGGATCCTATTGCAGTTTGTCTGGTAGCAGAGCAGGGGGTCTAAAAATGAGTGAGTATTGTAACCAGTACTGTGTGCCCGAGGCAGAAAGACAAAAAGGAAAAGTGGCAATTTGGGGAGTCACTGATATAACTCTCCGCACGATTATTTTTACCATTGCTCGAATGGCAGGTAGTGCGGCTCCACATATGGCTCTGCAGAGCTATTTTCAGTACACCATCGAGTGTACTAAACCCTGGGTCTTTAACTGGGCTGACACCGTATTACACAATCTCAAGAAACAATTGACTAAGTGCAGGCGAGGAGGTCTGAAGCAGTTTGGTTATGGGTCTCTGTTAGTTTCTTTCTTCCTAGAGAGAGTCTTAGTATTCCGTCTACAGTCTGAGTGGGATCTTCCTAGTCCTCGAGATCCGAGGATGTTATGGTGGTGTCGGCTTATGGCCCGACATGTGGCAGGTCCCAATGTCAAATATGACAATGTTTTCTTCGACTGGTTACAGACTCAGATGCTGATGGTGGACGACTATGCCTACATCGGGCTGGATTTCAGAGGAGATCCAGATCTTGCACTACCTGAGGATGCACAGTGGGGAGATCTCGATAAGAAGCACACCAATTTTATCTTGTTAAATGTTTTTGTATTTTTAACATATTTAAATGATTTTGTTTTTATAGTTTTACCCGAAGACTAACACCAAATTATTGTTGATAACACAGACATTGGACCATACAGACCTGCTGGCAGTTCTCCTATCCAACAGTGAGGAGAGGCAGCAGTAGCAGTTCCACAGTACGCCGAGGACTATCTGACAGTGGAGCAAAACTTAGAGGGACTGATGGTAGACGTTCCAGATATGACTCTGGAGGAGATCCCATGACGCAATCAGTGTCACACTGTGGGAGTCTCTGCCTCTATGGGTATACTGCCCCACAGAGTTTCCAGGACATTAGTGTGCTATCGTGAACATCATCCTTGATGTCACTATGTAGAAGCTATGAGCTTCAATTTTGATATTTTGGTCTTCGGACACATTTTGTAAAAAAAAACTTTGATCGTTATATATATATATATACATGGGTTTTACCGGCTTACTTTACATTGTGTACATTTTAATGTGTTTGATCTATAAGTGATTTAAATGCCTGTCCAATACATAATTAGCTAAAGCATCTGTTAATGTATTAAGACTTCTCGGAATGTGTTGATATTCAATATAATCAAAATTTCGTTCCAAGAGGTGAATCCACAAATATACCCTTAATAAAGTAGGACTTCGAATAGAATATACATTACTGAGCTGTAATACTACCAGCTGTGAGTCAAGTCACACAACCAAATAATGAATTCCAAGAGAAATAGCATCCACCAATAATTCAACAACGGTGCTATACTCTGCGATGTTGTTGGTTGCTCGGCCAAGACATATACCTCGTAGAGATATGAGTTCATTTGTCGGGGCATAGATTGCCCATGCAGTGGAAGCTAAGTTCTGAGTACTACGGCTAGCACCGTCGGCGAAGCCAATGTAAGGTAGCAAAAACTCCGACATCTGGCAATCAAACAAAACGTCACGTAAGGGCAGAGACCAGATAACGTCAAAAGCAAAACTAAAGTAACACACACACTCAGTATGATACATAAAATACAAGTACTCATGCACCAATAACTTATGCATAGTACTTCTTTAAGTACAACCCATTCCTGGGTTCACTCAAAGGCACACAATCATAATCCACCAGCTCATACTCTCCTTTTTCCAAAATTTTGCTAACAATGTAAGGCCCACGCCACATTGGTTCGAATTTCCCAGCTCGTAAGACATCTTTATCTTGTTCATATAGAAGAACAAGATCTCCTTCAGAGAATACAGGAGGTTTGACATGCTTGTCATACTATGCCTTAACACGTTTCTTCTAGGCTTCTATTACAAGAGTAGCATCACGACGAGTCTCGTCTAATCACATCAAATACAATAGACGTTCCTCTTTGGTAGAAGTATTAGGTAAGAGCTCTACGGCTAGCTTTAAAGACAATATTTCACATTATATTGGCAGAATGGCTTCCATGCCATAAACTAAACGAAAGGGTGTAAATCCTATGGCAGATTTAACAAATGTCCGATATGCCCACAATGCCGAAAATAACATCGTGTGCCAGCTAGTTTTATGGATTCCTATCATCCGTCGAATCATAGTTATAAGAACCTTATTAATGGCTTCGACCTGGCCATTGGCCTATGGATAATAGGGTGTTGAGCTATCATGACGAAGGCCCAACTTCTCTGTAAGTTCAAGCATCATATAATTCCTAAAATGACTACCGTGATCGATAATGATATCCTGAGAAACACAAAAATGAGTGATGACATGGTTGAAAAGAAATAACGCTGCAGTCTTCCCAGTATTATCAAATGTCGGCATCGCCTTGGCCCATTTAGTAAAATAATCAACATCTACGATAATATAACCATGCCCCCCGGCCGAGTGAGGGTGACATGTCATGAAATCAATGCCCCATTTAGAAAAAGGACCTACTGAGACTACAGGATGAAGGGGAGCAGGATGTGACCGAATCTTCTGATTATAGGTCTGACAGGCATGACATTTCTGAACAGCAGTAATGCAGTCCTTGAACAAGGAAGGCCAAAAGTATCCTGCACGTAAGATTTTCTGGGCAGTAGTATACCCAGACATATGACCACCACATGCTCAAGAGTGGTAGTCATTCAAAGATCTCTTGGCTTTGTCAAAATTCAAACAACGTCGAAACATAGAGTCAATGCCTTGACGGTAGAGAGTATAGTTGAGGATGATATAATGTCGTGCTTGATAACGGATATGACGGCGTTCAGCACTAGACAAAACCGGCCGGAAAGTTTGAGTTTGGAGATATATAATGATATCTTCGTACCAAATATCATCGGTACTGATAAGGAAAAGTGACTCATCAGGTAACGAATCAACTGCTACCTTTTCCGTGGCAGTGTGGGGAAAATCACAAATTAACTCAGCGAAAACTAG
>JZKD02S2280634.1:199512-232320 GCA_000966675.3 Picea glauca | reverse complement strand
GTGATTATGTTCAGAGAGGAGCTGTGGAGCTACAATACATATCTACTGAGGAGTAGGTTGCAGACATACTCACCAAGGCATTGAACATGGGCAAGTTTGTATTTTTCAGGGACAAACTTGGAGTGGTGAGTAACACTTTCCTCGCTATGAGGGAGTGTTAGATTTTTTTTTTAATTAAAAATAAATTACCAAGGCAAGTGTTTCTCTTCCCTAGGCGCCTAAGGGGGAGAAAGTGTCGAATGTGAGTCCTAGTCATTTAATTTGTGAGATGCAAATTAAAATGTGACTTTATGATTAAAGTGAGGGTGAGTGAAGAGACACCAAATCTCAGCCACCCAGCTAATCTAATCTCAACCATTAGATTAGAAAACTCCTCACCTTCCCTCATGAGGTCGACTTAGGCAAGAGGGCGCACCCATTCTTGAGTAGTTGAAGCCTTCTTGTTGAGAGAACAAGAGGAGTTCAAGCATTCTTGTTAAGAGAACAAGAGAGAGCAAGAGAGAGGTTGAGCAGAAGAAAAGAGACAGCAGTTGCAGTTTTTGGGAATATTGGCATGCATTCCAAGGCTGCCGAACAACATTTAGTGGCACAGAAATTGAGTCTTAGTAGAGTTTTGGCATGAATTTAGAGACAGTCCGTGCAACATTAATTGCTGGGACAGCCATACAAGTGTACGGATTTCTGGTTCAGAAATCGAGAAGCAAAGCTACATGAATGTCTAGATAAGTTTGTGTAAATTTCTGAAGATGAATATGTTGTAAAAGAATTTCTCAGAAGCTCATAAATAATACAAAGCCCTCTCTCACTGGTTTTCCCCTTATGGGTTTTTCCAGGGTCGAAGTTAGACCGAATATCTTTGTGTCTATATTTTCTGAGTTTTGCATATTACTGATATTTTATTTCTACATTGAAAATGATGTTCAGAATCCTCATGTTTCAGTTTTGAAATTTATTTTCTATTAAGTTTTTTTTATATGCTGAAACTTTGGTTGAAAAATCAGCGAGACTGAAACTGGGTTGGGGTATGAAAAATTAACATTATCAACTATCACAAGAATGGCATTGTGTCTATGAGATATTAGCGACAAATCCACAACAAAATCCATAGACATGACTTCCCACTTGGACATAGGAACATCATGTGGTTGTAGGAGGCCTGTCAGGTCATGGTGGTCGGCTTTCACTTGTTGACACTCTAGGCACTTGGTGACAAAATGGAATACATCGTGCTTCATGCCTACCCAAAAGAAAATCTTCCTCATGTCTGCATACATCTTCTTCACACCCGGATGCGGACAATAAAGTGCTCTATTGGCTTCCTTTAGTATGATGCTTCAAATATCCCCATTTTTAGGGATGTACATCCTTTCTAGATATCTTAACAGTCCATCTGCTTCCAGACTATATCCTTCATACTTTGGATCTAATTGCCTCCCACTCTAGAGGTTTGAGGTAACCTTTAAATACCAATTGTCTCCTTGGAGTTGCGTCAACACGCGTTCCCTTAGATTGACCTTTAAGGATACTAAGGAGAAGACACATGGTCTCCTACTCAAGGCATATGCGACCACATTTTCCTTTCCCTTGATGTATGAAATACCAAAATCGTACTCACTCATAAACTCACTCCATCGCCTTTGTCGAGCATTCAGATCCCCTTAAGTGAAGAGATGTTTTAAACTTTGATGGTTCATTTTGAGCTCAAAGTTTCACCCCACAAAATAGTGCCTCCAAAGTTTCAGAGCTAGCATTACAACTGCCAACTCTAAATCATGAGTGGCGTAAAGCTCTTCATGTTTCTTCAACTTCCTTGATGCATAGGCTATCACTCCTCCATCCTGCATCAACACAGCCCCCAACCCTTGCTTTGAGGCATCCGTGCAGAATGTGAAGTCCTTTTCCATATCTGACACTTATAGAATTGGTGCACTAGTTAGTAACCTCTTAAGCTCAATGAATGCACTATCACATTCTTCTGTCCATTCATACCTGACCCCCTTGCACTGCAAAGTGGTGATGGGTTTTTCTATTTTTGAGAATCCTTTAACAAATCTATGATAATAAACTACTAGCCCTATGAAGCTTCTCACGTCATGGGCATTTTTTGGCACTGGCCACTCCATAATGGCCTTTACCTTTTCTGGTTCCATAGAGATTCCTTCGTTGGAAATGATATGACCTAAATAGTGAATTTATTTTTGGAAGAAGGAACACTTCGAAAACTTCCCATACAATTTGTTCTCCCTAAGGCAGGATAATACCACTCGTAAGTGTTCCTCATGTTCTCTTTTGTTCTTGGAATAGATGAGGACGTCATCTAGAAAGACTTGTATGAAACGGTCTAAGTACATCTAGAATATGCCATTCATGAGGCTCATGAATATTGTTGGTGCACTGGTCAATCTGAAAGGTACTACGACAAACTTGTAGTGTCCAAACCAAGTTCGAAAGGCAGTTTTAGGAATATCGCCTTCCTTAATCCTTAACTGGTGATACCTTGATCGCAAATCAATCTTTGAGAATATTGATGCTCCTTTCATCTGATCGAAGAGGTCATATATCTGTGGCATTGGGTAACTATTTTTCACTGTAGTAGGGTTCAAGTCCCCATAATCTATACATAATCATAAGGAACCATATTTCTTCTTTACAAAAATTATTGGTGCGCCCCAAGGTGAGACATTGGGCCTTATTAGCCCTAAGTCTAGTAACTCTTTCAACTTCATTTGCAACTCACAAAGTTCTGGCACTGTCATCCGATACGGATTTTTGGAAATTGGTTCTGCACCAGGTTTTATCTCAATATTAAAATTGAGCTCCCTCTCAAGAGGTAACCCTGGTAACTCGTTCGGAAAAACATCCTTAAATTCTGAAAATACAGGGTACTGATCTAATCAGGGTCCCTTCCTTTCATTCACTACTTCCACTACATGTAGTCGACACCCTTTCCTGAATCATCGCTTAACCTTCATAGTTGAGATAAAGCATAATGACACCCTTCTTCGTACACCCTAGATATCAACTAGCCTTCCTTCATCATCTACACAGAGCACCCTTTTTGCAAAAAAATCTACCAAAGCTCGATGAGCTTCTAACCAATCCATTCCAATGATTAGGTCGTACGCCCCGAGAGTAGTGACGTATACCTTCAACCTGGTAGTACACACTCCCAGGTCTACTATACAATTATCAACGCTAGGTCCTACCACTTGTTTTCCCCCCGAAGCCATATCAACTTGTTTAAATTCGTCATGCTCATAAGCTGCCAACCCACTCTTTTATAATGCAGATGGTGAAATGAAACTATTTTTCATACCAGAATCAAATAAAATCTTAACATTGATATGATTTAGTGTACCTGATGACTCCACCACCATGGATTGATTCTCAGCATGGTGATTATTAACCATTGTGTAAATATGGTGGTTGCTACTTGGTCTTCCCATCGGGGCCTTTCCTTCTCTATGAATGAATCTTGATTGTAACTCTGGGCAATCACGCTAGTAATGGGGTCCTCCACATCCCCAACATGTAACACAGGATTGAACCTACACATTGTTATGTGACTATCTCTGAAATGAGTTCCTTCCCTTGGAACCTCTACCCCTACTAGTTGTTCCTTGAGATGGTCGTGGAATTGTCTGCTTCATTGGTGATGAACGAGACATTGCACTTGCTGCCACTGAAATCCCTGCGGCTACTGTCCTTGGTGCGACTCTGTTACCATATGGAGGTGGCCTTGAGCCCCCTCCCCTAGGAAATGTCCTAGGGGCCTTCCCTATGAATCCAGGATGATACGGAAAGGTTGGTCTTGTACCTCCAGTTAATTTCATGTGTTCCTTCGCATAACGCGCATTTTCCATAGCTTCCGCTATTGAATATGGTTTCCACATCCACACCATATCCCTTATCTTAGGGTTCAACCCATAGACAAAGAATTCTTCCTGTCGTTGGTCATTATCCATATACGAAACATATTTGACCAATTCCATAAAAATGATATCATATTCTTCTATGGTCATGTTTCCCTGTACTTGAGCATGAAACACTCCTACCTGTTGTTCCTCATAGTAAGCTGGTAGATATTTCCTTCGGAACCTCTCCTCGAAAAGTTCCCAAGATACGGTGTCTGGGGTAAGATGCAATTGTCTTTATAGGTTTCCCTACAAGTTCAAGGCACTATCTCTCAACTGAAAAATCTCTATCTTTGCCTTTGAGGTGGACGCATAGTCCCTTAAGGAAAAACACCTTGTCATGCGTTCCAACCATTCTTCTGCGCGTTCACTGGCGCGACCCCCGACAAACTCTGGAAGTTTGATCTTCTGCAATTCTCTAGTGATGTCTTCGGGTGGAGGTCCTCCCCCTGAATCCCTTGACGCTTTTGGATTACCCATTCCAGATGGTGGGGGTTCCACTTCAATCCCTGCTGGTTGTCTCCCCTTTAAAGTCTCATTTATGGCCTCCAAAGAGTGCAGTATGAGAGCTAGTTCAGGTGATGGTGGCGGTGGCACTGGTGGTGTTGGCTGTGCCTGCGACAATGCTCCTCTACCTAGATTCCCTCAATTCATAACCATATTGTATGATTTAACATGCATCAACCAAAGTTGTCAGGGTGATTTCAAGGATGTTTCTCATTGCGCAACTTAACTAGAAAACAGGGTTAGGCGTAATTTCTTTTTACTTGTCTGTAAATAGACGTTACTCTCTCTAGGGGAGGTGGCTATGTTAGGGTTAAAGCATCTAAGCTTGATGTATTCTCCTAAGAAAACTATTGACTCTCTCATCTGGTAGCTACGCTAGCACTATACCCCACTCACTAATTCCTCTAACTTACCTTCCTAGTGTATATGCCGCCTCCTTCCCGCTTGTCCTAGTCTAAGTCCTTAAACCTTTAGTTTAAAACTAATTAATCACTTTACCTAGTTTTTAAATTTAAACAAAATATAATATAATTTAAAACATTTAAAATTTAAACTATTAATTAAATCATAGATTTAAAACATAAATTTAAACCTAAAAATATAATTTAACATTAACATTAATTACTCATTAATTAATTAATTACACCCCGGTTAAACCTGACAAAGGAAAAGTTACTAACGGGACCGATACTTTATTGGATCCATCACCATCCTCCGTTAGTCCTCCATTAGTTAATCCTCCATCTGGACCACTTCAGATTGAGAAACCTAAGTTCGACTCTATCTTACGCCCTCTTAAGAGCACTATCCATAAATCTACCTTTACTCCTAGTTCACGTGCCACCCAAAACTACAATATTGTTGAAGATTTGGCTCAAGCGTTGTGTGCTATGTATGCATTGAAAGTTCTACAACACTACCCCAGTCAACGTAGAACACTCTTGGCTACTATTGGTGCTGTTGATCCTGAGTCATCCAACCATATCATGTTTAACTTGGATAATTATCAGTCCCGACTCTCTCACCAACTAGTTCTTCAAATCAATGTTGTTGTTCACAATCAACAAATCCACCGAACTATCTTGGATAAGGGAGTCTCTACTTGTGTTATGTATTTAGCCTATTGGAAATTTTTAAAATCCCCAACGATATTACACGTATTCAATGGGCGAGGTTTTCATCCCCATGGGATTTTACAGTCCCTGCCCATCCAGTTGGGTGGAAAAACTGTCACTGTTGATGTCGAGGTGGTCGATGCTCCCCTCGATTACAAATTATTACTTGAAAGAAGTTGGTTTTATGCTATTATTTTTGTTGCTTCGTCAGTTTTTTGATGTGTACAATTTCCTCATCAAGGAAAAATTGTCACTATTGATCAATTAGATTTTTGCACAACCGATGCTCACACTCTTACTACCAACAATATTCCTTTCTTGGGAGATCACAAGATCATATATGAAAATGTTGGTGTTGTCTTGCTGAAATATTCTATCCTTATGGGTACCTTCCCTACACCAGTTCCACCGACTAGACATCATATTTCCACCATCGATATGATTTTGACCACGACTTATCAATATTTGGAATCATCTGACCCTTGGATTGTGTCTAGTCCTTTGGCATTCGATGTACTAGGTGACACCATGCCACTTACCCCAGCCAAAACATCATGCATTGTTGTCCAATCCATTTCTCCCTCTTCGGATGACCAACATCTATTGGCACCCGACAATCGCTTGATTCCAACACAGTTAAGTTCCTTGTCATTTGTGATCGACTACATTTCCCCAATTTTTCTTTCTGATGAATCTATTATGGAAATGATTCACATTGACAAGTTACCTCGGGATAATAACCATCACCGATCCTCTTTTCTTCCCCCTCGTGAAGAAATTTGGGAAGATATACACTCTATCTCCTCTCCTGATGTTGATTTTCCCTCATCTCCCATGATTTCAACTTTCGATGATTTGGATCTAGTAGTGGACATGGTGATCTCTTCCCTAGGGCTGTTGGAGCCTAATCTCCTTACCCATGTCATGACCCTCGACATGTGTTCCTTCTAGAGTAATGTTCTTCCATCCAATAAAGATCTCTGGGAAGCCATGATTGATTATTGTCCCTTGACATGGTGTCCTTCCAAAGCGTTATTCTCTTGGAAGCCATGATCACGGAGAGTCTACGAGCATAGTTTCTCTTCTCTATAGAAAGATTGTTAAAAAATGAAACAGAGGCTGTGTGCATAGTTTTCCTCTCTGTAGTAAGCTCGTTAAAAAATGAAACAACAATCTGGGGATTGAACCTAGAGCCTTGAGCAAAATTATTTTCCTGTGTCAAGCTCATTAAAAAATTAAACAGTCACTTCTCTTGAACCTTCTTTTCATCCACCCTTCTCCTTTTTCTCATCTAGTAGAGAAATTGGTGCCAACCTCAAAGTCCGTGAATGAATTGAATCTTGGAGGGAATGTCTCCAGCCTTTGATGATCATTCTGGAGTTAAGACACTCACTTTTTCAAGTTGGGGGCATACTGAGCTTAGTCTTTGTTCTTTCCCGTGCTCATAAATACATGAGAATGCATCTGGGTAAACTTTTATCTCTTTTTTGGACTCGCATGGATATACAAAAAAGGAACTCCCTAGAGTCTTCTTTAAGCTCTTTTCAGACTCTCTAAACATGAAAAGATTGTTGAGTGATCTTGCTCCTTTCACACTCATTAAAAGGTTTGAAAAGGCGTCTTTCGAGTGATAATTTATCTCTTTTTTGGCCTCGCGAGACTAACATTACGAAAAAGGACAACAATGGAGTCGTCTTTAAGTTCTTTTCAGACTTTGTAAATATGAAAAACCACTGAGTTTACCTTCTCTGGACTCGTTAAACAATCATACATTGAAGGGCTCGTATGCGACCAAAACCTTACTTCTTCCAATTCATTAAACAAAGGAAGAGGGACATGCCAAAGGTAAGTTATATCGAGCATTTGTTACCCTCCTCGAGCTCGTTAAATAAAAAATAGGTACTCGTCTATCTGGATAGGGGAAAAATTGAAGGAAGCAAGCCAAGCAGTTTTTGAGAACATTACCAGTAACTCTTAGAGTCACCCTTGAACATGACACTTTGTATTTTCACACTGAACCAATCCTCTGAGATTTTCTTACTCCTTTGGGTCACTCGACGAAAGTCACAGTATCCACTGCATCATCACGTTTTAGTCCATGTCATATTTCTATTTTCATGCCTCAATGTTCAAGGGAAGTATCCGCCTTGAGAGTCAACCATCACAAATATCTTGTTTTAATACCCATGTCAGTCCATGTTCATTTGATCCAGCAATTACATCTCTTTGTTTATTTCATGTCGTTGATGGGGGATACATCAAGGCCCTCCTGCGACGAGTCTATTCCTATCGAATTTAACACATTATCCAGGAACTAGACTTAGAAACTAGTTAGTACCTTGGGACTTGCATGCCTCAATGGCAGGCCTCCTTGTGTCTGACAGAGGGTTTACATCATTGACCCCTGATCAGATGATTCCATGGATTTTCAACTTCAACTCATCTATTCGCATTCATTGAAATGTACTAAAAGTACCTTGGGAATCATTGACATTAATGGTGATCTCCCTCGCACTTGTTAACGGTTTGCCTCATTGACCGATAATCAAGTGGTTTATGCCATGTTTGACATCAGGACATCTATTCACATGGTTAGATTCGTACTACATTAGGATCGGTAATAAGACCCTCGGTTGAGTGAGTCACTCTGATGTGTACTTTACCTAGGTTGCGAGGGAGTTTCTCTTGAACATTGACACATATATTGTTACATAGATCCACTTTGTATTGGTCGTGGCTATGTCTTGTCATCTCATAGATCCACGGTGTATTTCTTGTGGCTACAATCAGCTCATGTCATGGGAGTATAGATCCACATTGTATCATTGGTGGCTATACCTTTTTATCAATATAATTATGGATCTGCAGTGTATTTTATGGCGACCATACCTTACAAGTCTTTGTCACCCAAGAATAGGTATGCCTCCCTTGGGTTTGAAACATGTCATAATATTTGTTTGATGGTTGTGTGAAGATTTTTTCGGTATCTCTGCGTCCATACCCTTGCTCGAAAAATTCTACAAAGCACTTCAGTCATCATCGTCTTCTAACTTCGTACTTTGGGGGCATTCTGTTACACCTCAAAATTACTCACTTTGATAGTGTCACAAGTGTTGTCATTACGAGTGTTGTAAGTGTCACATATTTTCTGCAAGTTTCGCATATTGACCATGAGTGTTGCAAGTGTCGCAAACATCATACTGCCATATTGCCTATGTCGTACCTCTAACGACATCGTAAAGACACTTAAGAAACCTCAAAGGCCAGTTTGGAATAAGAGAAATTAGTTGACAAGGAGTACAAGCCTTTTTCCACTAAAAGAACCACTTTAAAATGAATTTTGGAGAGGATTTCTCCCCTACCTACTGACAGGGAGCACTAGAACTCCCTGGACCTCTTTGGGGGAGAGCTATAGTGCTCTAGTGCCCCTTTTGGGGGAGCACTGCCTTTTCTGAGTAAATTTTGGGTTTGTTGAGGCAAATTAGGGAAGAATCCCTCAATTCTTGAAGGTAGTTGGACTCGAATAGATGGTCAAGGCATGATCTTAGGGGAGATCCTCAACTGAAGGAGATAAATCCTCAACTCATCCCAAAGATCTCTCAAGTGGTTGAACCTCTCCAAGGTTATATAAGGAGGCCTTCTCATGGTGAAAGCGAGGATGGAGATTGAGAATCACATCAAACTTATGATCTCATGAGTGAGATGTCATCAAGGCAATCAGTGGAGATTAATTGAGCAAAGGGGTTTGACAAGGAGAACTGGAAGAAGTTGTTGCACGTTCATTCAAAAGATTGTAAGTACTTCTACTTGTTCTCATTAATACAATCAATGCTTGGCCTGTTTCTTTCAAACTTTTACTTGTTCCGTATAATTTTGTCTACAGTAGATGGATCCATATCCGAGCTAATCTCAGTAGAGTAGGAAGTCTTTTGTACCTTTTTTTGTTTTGCAGGACCTATCAAGGAGTTCAAGATCGAAGCTCATCCTAGACTTTGCAAGGACAAATGTCATTCACAAGGTAGATATATTTCTTCTTCTCCTTCATATATTATCTTGATTAGATTTAAAAGGATGTCAGTGTCCATGTTAAGAAATCTTCCGTCTTGCCCTCAGGATTCTAGAGACCAAGAGGGAATCTTCCTGTCCGCAGGAGGATTCACCTATAACAGGCACCTTCACATATCTCATCATGCCATTTGGGATTAAAAACATAGGTTCCAACAATGACATATGATTTTCATGATATCACCCACATTGTCCTCGCTTACTTAGACAATCTCACTGCTTGCTCCAAGAAGAAATCACAACACTTAGAGGGCTTATGACTCGTCTTTAAAATATGTTTCAAATAGAACATTTGATCAAAACCCCTCTAATTCATTTTTTGGATCACAACGAGATGCCTATTAGTTTCATCATATCTGAATAAGGAATCACCATCGACCCCCTATAATTCCAAGTGATTAACGAGATCCCCCCGCCCCCCACAAGAACTTGCACCAACTGTAAATCTTACAAGGAAAAGCCAATTTTATTCATTGTTTCATTCTCGATTAAGCCATTTTCACTAATGGATTATTGCGCCTACTATGGCATGATATCCCATTCCATTGGGATCAACATGCCCAAGATGATTTTGAATCCCTCAAAGAAGCACTTAGCAAAGCACCCTTGATTAGTCCCCTAGAATTTGATAAGGATTACATCCTGTATCTGTCTGCCTCATAGGTGTCAGTTGCAGTAGTATTAGTACAAGTAGATGATGATGGGTGTGAGCATGTAATTTACTATATTAGTAATAACCTCTTCGATCCACCTCTAAAGTACAATCATGAAGAGAAATTATCCTTCATGGTTTTCCTTGCAGTAAAAAAACTATGCCACTATATCTTTCTTCGAATTACCAAGGTCATGGTAGACTCTAATCCCATGCAATAATTCCTGAGTCGACACCAGATCAATGGAAAATTTTCCTGTTGGATTGTCATCCTCCAAGAATATGATATAGAGTTTACAACTCCCAAAAGAAATAAATCGCTTGTTCTCACAGAGATGATAATAGATGGCCCAACAGGTTCAAACGATACACTTGTTAATGAAAAATTCTCGGATGAGCACTTTTTATTTATATCATCCAATGACCCATGGTACAGAGAAATTCTCTTGTACCTTCGGATGCAAAATTTCAGTCCTCATATCTCCCAAGACAATTTTCAACGCATCCACCATCAGGCCCCTTGATAAATCCTCATAGGATATGTCCTCTATCACATAAGGGAAGATGCTATACTCCATCATTGCCTCACCATAGAAGAGGCAGAGAAAGTCCTAAATGACTTCCAAAGTGGTGCATTTGGATGCCACCTATATGGCATGTACATTGCACATAAATTCATTCAAGATGCTTAATTTTGGCCCACCTTATTCTCTTCCTGCATTCACACCATCAAGTGTTACGACAAATGTTAATTATATATGTGTAAAGATAGATGACCACTTGTTCCCCTTCAACCTGTCATCATGGCAGGCCCCTTTTGCAAATGGGGTATCAATTTCATGACACACAAGACTGCTCCATCAATGGGAATAAATACATTGTAGTCACTATCAACTACTTCACCAAATAGGAAGAATCCATGCCAAAATTGAACAACACGACATACACTGCAACCCACTTTTTCTTTAACCGTGTCATTACCCATTTTGGAGTTCCCCTCTAGTTGGTGTCTGGCCATGGTAAAATTTTTGAAAACAAAGTATTGGTTGAGTTATCCACCAAGAGAGGGTTTACTCAAGAGTTCTCTTCACCATACTATCCACAATCGAATGGGAAACTTGAGACCATTAACAAAATCCTCAAAACCATGCTACAACACACTATTAAAAATAAAAAAGCAAACTAGAACTACATGCTCTTTTCAGTATTATGGGAATATCGCACAATAATAAAAACTTCCACCGACTTCACACCATTTCATCTTGTTCATGGGCTTGAATTCATCCTTCCCATAGAATGTGAAATCCCCATATTGTGTACCGCAATCGAACTCCTTCCCGACACCACTCCAATGGAGAAAAAATTGCTCACGCTTGAATATTTCGACAAGGATATATGATCCTCTTTACAAAACAATGAAGCATCCAAGAAACAATACAAAGTTGTCTTTGATCACCGATTCAACCTCCTCTCCTTTAATGAAGGTGACTTGGTATTGTCCTATGATATATCTCATGACACATTGGGCCAAAGAAAATTCGAATCCCTTTGGTGGGGCCTATCCATCGTTCACCATTGTCTTACTAAGGGTGCCAAAATTTTGGTTCACCTATAAGGAACCACCCTCAAAGACCCATTCAATGGATTATACATAAAAAAAAATTCTACCCTTAATCATATCACTTCCCAGGGCCCTTTCCCTAGGTGTTCGACACAAGTATGCACACTCATTAGCTTTATTATCAAATACTTGTTACATGTTTTTTATTATCAGATACTTTTCACATAAGGTATTTTGTTTTTGTGGGTGCATCTACTTTTTATTAAGACAAACAAACCATTCATTATTTTTCATCCCATGGCCCCTTCAATTATATGTTCAACAATGACATGCACTAACTTCCTTTGCAAACAAATACATATCCTAGTTATACCCCTCGACATTTACCCTTAGGATCCCCACATCAATATTTGTCTTACCAACGCCTCTATCATTCAGGTACTGTCACCTGTTAGCATTCTCGCCTACATGAGTCATCCCACATAATTTTTCCCCTTGGAAAATAGACACTTAGGTTGCTCTTTCCCCTTATATTGGAAGTCCTGATAGTCCTGCATCTCATAGAATGAGCCTCATACTTCTTCTCATCATATTTCTATCCTACCCTCGATGGAATCTCGAATCATATTGTTATGGTTACATTAAATGTGCCTCTGCATCATCATTAACCCTCCATCTCATCTAGTATTAGTTTCCCATATGCAAGATCCTCCTCCATTCACCTACCTAGTGCAGAAACCCACCCATTGGCCCCCCACCCTTCATTCAACTACTTGTGCCCCAAGCATACCAAGACATACTTCAATATATGTATTATCAACCCTAACCAAGACATACTTCAATATGTGTATTATCAACCCCGATTGTTCTTTATTCATTTGATAATTTCATAAAGCACCTTTTGTTTTAATCAATTTCATAGATGTTGACCATCATCGTCGATGGTGTTTTTTCCTTAGAAAGCAACAACCCATGTTTCCCTTGGTTGGGGTATCCCACTTTCATAATCATCTCTGCAATATGTTCTTACCATGGCCAAAATCCCAACTATCATAAACATCCTTGTCCCAAACCTCTGTATTTTGACCTATCCTACATCCCTTTGTAGTCTCACCGATTCAAAACAATTTACCCAATATTTGGTCATTCCCCTGACACACGATCATGTTTTGCGGTTGCTACCATCATTAAATATACCCCCAACCAAGGACAATTCTTGAGTCTAATATATATTGAACTTTGTCCATGTTACCAGTTCATTCATATTTTCCTCCATACATTTGTTGACACCATTTTGACCAAATGAATGTCAAGAAGCCATTTGCTTCTTGCAGTTGTGCCTCCCTACATGTCAACATCAACACCATTTTCTAGGAGGGGAGACGTGTCTTGGCTCTCATTACCTCACCAATAACGAGCCTCGAACATAACATAAATCATCCTCATTTCTTTATGATTTCATTGACCCTCATAATATTCAAAATCAACACAATTTCATGTTACAATGGATCTTACTTTGCGACCGTTGCAGTTTTGAATGACCGCCAAAGACCTTTGAATTTGATAGGCCATCAATGCCTTTGAGCTATTGACACATTACACTATTGTCCATTTATTTCCACAGAAATTTTATCTACCATTATTGCCCCCCCCAAGGGAGATGCATATATCAACTTCACCAACTGTTTTCAGTTACAATTATACTATTCTGGTTTCATGAAACGAGCATTGGGCATGCCTGCCTCATTTGTAAAAAAAAAATATTTTTTTCTGAGAACATTTAGTTCACATATTATTCCCCTCTCTCCCTAACGGATCGCTCTATCAGCTCCTCAATACAAAGTATCCAACTCTTCTATACAATCACATCACCACCAAAAGAAACAATGATGTATTTCGGCTATATGTATGGTGCTAAACTCACATACCAAGGGGCATCTGTTATCACTGAAAAATTTCTCACAACAATACAGGAAATGGTTAAAGAAAGTACAGACACAACATAGCAATCAACGTACGTCAAGCATTTATATAACTTGTCCAGCAAGCAACCAAAACTATGCAAATAGTCCTTGAATTTCAATGCAATTTCCCCAAAGCTTGATTGCACACATCTGCATAGGCCAACACAATGTTGAATATGCAAACTACGCAATCTACGCGAATGTCTCTATAAGAACATGTGTTGATGCGAAAAAAACCCATTAATGCAATTAGTTGGGCCTCAATCACTTCCAAGTTGAAGTGTACCATGATAAGACTCCAAAATTGGCCCGAAATCTAGCTTTGGGGATATTGAAGGGATGGGTAGTACCTTCAAAGGGCTCCCATTCACACTATAAGAAATTTATGAAAAATCTTGCATAAATACATGACCAAGGTATGCAAACAAAGAGAAGAATGTTCAGTATTGTTATGTTGTTCATTTAGTTTTGGAGAGGCCATAATTCTCTTAGAGCTATTTGGGCATTGATAAAGAGTGTTGTTCTTCTCACCTCTTGAGAAGTTCAACCATTAATTCTTCAAATTTGTATTTCCATTGTTAGAAGAAAGATCAGTCCTATTGATAGCTATTTCTCGGTCTCATTTGCAAGTTTGTATTTGAAGTTTTATGCATCTTTAGTTTTATTTTTCTTTCAAGTGTTATTTGTTTTCTTATTATTTCTTTCCTTGTTTTATCTATGGTTGATCCACTAATCAACTAACCAACTTATGTATTGTCTTGTTGCCTGACAAGAAAACTAAGTGCATTTTTTTTGCTGACCCAAGTGGCAAAACAAGAACAACAACATTTATGGTGTCTTTGTTTATGGATGTGTTGGGTTGTATCTTAACTATTAGTCCCCACCATGAAAAAAAAACACAATTTCAACCTTTGTCTATGTGAGAGAAGGTATTAAAACCTTTGTGTATGTTAAAGAATGATTTTGAATTCACTTTTAATATGATTTATTGTGAAATTTTTACGCATAAGCATTAACAAAATAATTTATTTTTTATTATAAAAATAAATATTTAAAATATTTTTTTGATATTATATTTATTTTTATATTATTTTATATAAATAATTAAATTTTGTGACTTATTTTTCAATGTTCAAAATTTCAAATTATTAAAACAATAGATTCAAAATTGGTGGATGGAAACAAGGCCAACCTAATTTCAATAATTCGCGAGCTTCAACCCAAAGGCTATAAATAAATAAATCTCAAATTTAAAGAAATAAAACAATAAATTTATGAGCACATTTATCAATTTCATAAATTGACAAAATTAAAGCCCTTATAATTCGCGAGCTTCAATCAAAAAGTTATAAATAAATAAATCTCAAATTTAAAGAAGTAAAACAATAAATTTATGAGCACATTTATCAATTTCATAAATTGACAAAATTCAAGCCCTTCAAAGTTTAGCTAAATTTTTCAAGCCTAAAGATGAGACTTAATCACAAATATCACTATGACAAAAAGAAAAAGTAAATTAGTCTAATTCAATTATTTGCGGGACATATTCTCATGTTTCTAGGTAGAATATTACTGGAAAATCCCTTAAACTTCTTTTGGTGGAATATTTTGAAAAAAAAAATTAAATACAAGAAAAAAAAAATCTATTAAATAATAATTTGTAATATGGATATTAGTACATTAAAGAGTAAATTAATAAGTAAATAATGGAAAATTCTCTCTTAAGTTTGGTAAAAAAAATTAGAAATTTTTTGTTTTTTTAGAGGGAAACTTCAACTATTGAACTTGATTATTAAAAAAAATTCCACATTTTTGAATAATAAAATTTGAACAAATAAATAAATAAATGTAAAATTTTATTTTATGTAAAAGAATAATTAACTAAACCATAAAAAGAGTTTATCTACTTATAAATCACTCTCTATATTAATAGATATAAACATACATATTACATCATTTTTAAATTATAAATTAATATAAATTGCATATTAAAATTTATATTTATTGATATATATATAATTTTCAATTCAATATTAAACTATTCATTATAATAAAAATAAAACTTATTGTTAACAAAAATACATATTATAACATACAACAAATTCTCACTTACTATTACACTACAACACAATCACTAAAATGATATTATGAGCATTATTAACCCATGTTATAAATAACAAAAGAAGAACATTTTCCACATATACATTATTTCTTTACCACTTGCATATAACCATATTCATATTTCATTTTAGTTGTTTGTTGATTAAAAAAATATTTTATTGCTACCACATGTATGTTTTTGCACATGATATTTCTTTTTAGTTGTTTGTTGATGGAACAACATTTTTTTTTTTAAGTATGTATAAATTACCTTTCAGAAGAAAAAAATTATAGTATTGTCATGAGTGTTTGAGCACGGTGAATGTTGAATTTCCCCGGAGGGAAACTAATTCAGCCAGTACCTCCAAAACCAAAAAAGACCCCAGTTTTAATAATCTGGAAGAGAATTGCCCCATGGGGAAACAAATTTGTCCGACCTTCTAGAACATCTAGGACTGAGTTATGACAGGAAAAAAGAGAATTATCCAAAAGTTCAGTTGTCCAAGCATAAACAAAACCTAAAACATGCCATGCAATCTGACACCTATGCAGGTGTCGTAGCTCATGTTGTCGGTTTGTTGTGTGCCACATTGTCCTTTGTTGGGGCATGGAGAGTCGAAGTTGAGACCATCCCTGAGTTGTCCGCTACTGGCGTTTGGAGAGCCAGAATCAAGACCACCACTGAGGCCGCTAGTGCACTAGGTGCCTGTTCTGGGGAGTGTCGAGTGCCTTGCAGAGAGCATAGAATTTGCAGAATTTGTGTCCCCTTCTTGTCCAAAATTTCTAGATGGAACCGTATGTTGTCCACCTCCTTGCAGACCTCAAACACCAAGTCTTGCAGAATTGCAATGTCGTATTGAAACTTTGCGCAAGAGGTATAGTCTGAACATGAATGTGGTTGGTCCAGTGGTTTCTCCCAGTGGAAGGAGGTGTCTTCTTAAGGAGACTGGGTTGGTGGTGGAGGCACTGGTGGCGGCTCAGGAGCTGAATTCTCAGGTGAATTTGGTGGAACAACAAAGGCGGGTTGTGAGGAAGAGGCCAAGTCTGGTAATGGGCCAAGGGATAAACCCAATGAATTCCCTAGGAGGTCAAACCACTCAACTCGACAGGCCCATGGTGAGGACAAAGGCAGGAGGCTTCTTTGGCTCTAAGAGGACTAGCCAAAGGAGGATGGTGAATAAGGTGAAGAGATTTGTGATGGTGCTAGGGAAGGATGAGCTCCGATGGCCATGCGATGCCTATTTTGGTACTAGGCTAAGCCATGCTTGGATTTTCCCGGTAGTCGAGGCATGACCGAAGTGAAAAGAAGGTATGAGGGCACTAAGAGCTGGATAACACAATAGGTAAGAACCAAGGAGGAATGAAAACCAAGTGGTGGCTCTGCTCGGAAGAGGAAGAATTGATGGACCAATCGAGGAGTGACATGATATGAATAGTGTTGGAGAGGGAAGATGCACATGCGCATAGGTGACCTCTATAAAGACAACTCCATTGATTGGACAAGGAGACAAGGAAGAGTTCACTCGAATAGTTAATGGCTCTTTGGTTGGAGTGACGCCTACATAAATTCATGGTGTGGGAGGAGGGGAGGTGCATGTCCCATTCATGTGGCTAGTACTACACTAGAAGGCACCGTCCCCTCCACTTGGACACCTGTAACCTGCTAACACCCCATCTCATGGGCTATCTATAGTAAGATCTCGTTCAAGGCACCTCTGGAGGATAGGATGCTCCATGTGGGTGGAGGCCATGGAGGATAGGATGCTCTGATATTGGATAAATCATTCACAATCTGATTAGGTTTTTTCCATATATGCAAAGGGGTGAGAGATAGGTGAGGTCGAATGATAGTTGCAATGGTACTGAATCCTGAAGAAAGACACCAACATGGGGAGATTTTGTCTGGGTACGCTCCATTAAGAATTTTCCAAAAGAGATTGAGAATTACTTGAGAGTCCCCCTCCACAATCAATTGGTGGTATCCCTGAGCATGACCTATCTATAGACCTTTTGTGAGACCCCATAGCTCTGCCTCGTTGTTTTTGTTATGACCCAGACTTCCCGCTAAGATGATCAAAATGTTCCCCTGGCTATTGCAGAAGACCACACCAAAACCTTTTTCACTTGGATTTCCTTTAGAGGCACCATCAAAGTTTCACTTGATAAATCTTGCAGGAAAAGGAGACTAATGAGAAGGGTTTCCTTTGGTTTGGGAGAATTGGGGATTTTTATTGAGAAAGGGATTTGGGGTGACAATCTAACTGTCCAAGATGCTCTGCTCATGTGTAGGACATTTCAAATCCATTTCTTTCCACGAATGCAAACTGATGATGTTTATGATATTGCTATGCACTTGAGTCCAGATAATTTGCATGTCTCGATGAGTTGTTAGGAAGATACGCCTGTTACGCTCTTTCAAAAGTTGCCAAAGGATAAACCCAGGAAGTAGCCACCAGATGCGATTAAGAATGGGATATTGGAAGGTTGTGTCCCTCCATTCTTCAATGGTTTCCATGAGGACCTCGTGCTTGCGATCTGAAATGCACATGACTATGGCGCATTGATCCTAGACTTGTGAGCTATAGTAGCAGAGATTGAGCAGATGATTTTGCAATTCCACCTACCCTAAGTAGGGAGGGAATATAGATGTCACTATGAATCCATTCTTCATGAGATTATCCCAAGTAAGAATACTTTTGTGAGCCACAAGCCACAGGAAGGTGTTAATTTTCTGCCAATGTTTGGTTGACCAGATTTTCATCCAAATATTCTCGTGGGGTGGGATGGTAGGTCGCCTTGATTTTGTAAGATTCTTGGATATTAAATATTCCCCATGAGGATTTTCCCCATCGTAATATGTCCTCTCCCTGAAGGATTTGGATTTTGTTGGTAGTGGTCAGCTTGTACCAGGCTTGGAGATCCATGTGCTCTGCAATGTGGAGATCGCTTCTAGAGGATTTCCAGCTTTTCTAGGTGGCGCTAGGTGGATTCTCTTTCTAGTAGTATGATACTATCGCCAGTCCTGCTTCTGTATCCAGGATGAGGAAGGTGTTAGCTAGGGAATCATGCATCAGAACGAGAAATTGTTGCCACGAGTTATTCCAGAATGAAGTTGTTTTTCCGTTATGGACTTCCCAGAAGGCGTTATTGACCACCAAAAGATGGTTCAGCTTGGCTCCAGTCCAGATTAAGGACCCAAGCGTATTCTCGTTCCATATGATAAGGTTCTTTTTGGCAATGTTGGGCGCGTACTTCCTCCTCGAAATCTTGTCCCAGAGATCTTGGGGTCGCTTGTGCTATCTCCACCAAATTTTGGTGCTCAGGACTTTATTCATAGTCGTTGAATCCCTTAGCCTAAGGCTTTCGTATAAATTTGGTTTTCATATCTTTTCCTAGCTAATCAAAGCCATTTTTTCCTCGTCTTTACCCCCTACGAAAGAAAATTTCTTTGCAGGGTTTTGATGGCATTAAGGATGAAGCTTGGAATGGCTAAGACCGAGAAGGTGTAGATTGGAAAGGATTGCATGGTGGAATTAAGGAGGATATGGTGACTGGGGAAGTTGAGTGCACGAAAATTCTAAGAGAAAAGTATTTTTGAAAAGGAGGTGAGAAGGCCTTCCCAGGAGCTATTTTGAAGAGATTTGTCTAGGAGGGGAATACCAAGATATTTGAATGGAAGGAATCTTTGATTGAAACCCAGGATCACTGTTATATGAAGTTGGATAGGGACCGGGGTGTTCAAAAATAAGATCTAAGATTTGTCCTTATTTATTCGGACTGTAGGGGAGCCCATCATTAGGGTATCCTCAACGAACTGTCTATGGGATAACAAAGGATTGATATCGTGCAAGGTTAACTCGGCTAAATAAAGGTATGTAATGGAGTCTTGTATAAAATGACTTAGGGCTTCCACCATGATGATGAAGAGGAAGGGTGAAAGGGGGTCCCCTTGAGGTATCCCTTGAGTGGGTGAGAAGGGGCAGGAGGGAATGCCATTGATGAGGATAGAAAATAAGATAGAGGAGGTTAGATTCAAGATCTAGTCAACCTAGGTGGGAGCAAAGACAAAGGCCAAAAGAACAAAATGCATGTAAGCCCAACTTAACTTATCAAACTCTTTGGAAAGATCTAACTTTAACATCATACTTGGAGTTCCAATCTTCTGAAGTGAGTGGATGAATTCATGCACTAGAATGACTTTGTCCAATATTTTCCTTCCGTCCACATAACTTGACTGCTTGGGAAAAATTATGAAGGGAAGGAGAGGTTTGAGGCATCGAGAGACCACCTTTGTTAGAATCTTGTAGATTGCCTTGCAAAGAGCTATCGACCTGGACTATTTTGGGTGAGTGACTCACTCTTCTTTGGGGATGAGGGTGAGAAAGGTGGAATTGAGAGATGGAAGGACCTCACCTAAAGCTCTGGAGTCCTCAATGATTTCCAAAAATTTCTCTCTTACCATGGGCCAATAGTGATGGAAAAAATATGCTGTGAAGTCATCTGACCCAGAAGATTTTCCTTCTGTAGTATCTTCAAGCACCAAATCCACTTCTTCAATTGTGATAGGTGTCATCAATGCTTCATTATGTTCCTGAGTGATTTTGGAAGGGATGTGCTAAGTGATTTTAGCAATGGCAGGAGATCGATCGGCCAGAGGTTCAGACAAGAGATATTGATAAAAGGAGACCAACTCCTTTTCCAGGTCATCATGAGAATGGAGAGTTTATCCTTCTTCTGTAACTAGGTGCGAGATGTGGTTGACATGTCTTCGTTGAATAGTGGATCTATGGAAGAATTTGGTGTTTCTATCTCCCTCCTTTAGCCATTGTGCCCTGGATTTTTGTCTCCAAAGGATCTCCTCTTGAGCTCGCCCTTCCCCAAGATTTTGATTTATCAACGCTTCATTCTCCTTGAGTTCCTCAGTGATGCCTTGATCTACGATTTGGATCTGAATGATTCTCATTTGCGTGTTTAGTTATTGTTGGGCCTTGAAGATGTTTCTGAAGGTTTTGTTCCATACCTTGAGGCATTGCTTGAAGTTTTTAAGTTTCCGATGGAAATGATACATCTTGGAAACATATGGAATGGTCGCTTCCCTCCACCATATGGGGGCCATAGTTTGGAAGTCTGGATAGTTGAGCCAAAATATCTCAAATCTTAAGGGATTGCAACCCAGAGAAGCCAAAATGTCTAACCAAAGCTGAATGGGTCAATGATTAGACTTGGGGGAATCTAGGATGCTAGCTTCCAAGGATGTTCCATCCATCAAGAGGGAGTCAAACATGAGAAAGTGGTTGAGGTGGCACACCACCTGTTGGGACCCTAATCATTGATTTGTGTAGGTGTAGAGGCCATTTTGTCTTTCTAGGTCGATGAGGCCAAACTTGTCAATTAAGGCTTGAAAGTGCCCTGATTCCACCTCAATTCTATGTATTCCTCCTCTTTTCTCATCTAGACTGTAGATCATATTAAAATATCCATCGACTACTAATAGTGAGGATGGCGAGCCATTCCAAATTACGAATGAAGGTTGTTATGTCCCTTAGAGAAGCCGATCCATACAAATTTGTGAGGAAGCCATGCTTTTTGGACCCAATAATCCTGTATTCCATCGAGATTGACCACCTAGTGGTGAAGAAACTTTCCATGAGCACAAAGCTTGGGTTCCATAGAACGGCCAGACCTCTGGCCATTCCTATTGCATTGGTACAAATCATTTTCCCTTTCTTCCAACAATGAGAGAGAACTTGATCCATTTCTTCCATTACACATTTTGTTTCTTGGAGAAACATGGTATCATGTTGTTCCACTATAATACATTATCGTAGTAGCCTTTGCTTACTACGCCCATTAAGTCCCCATATATTCCAAGAGATGAGATTCATGATGAGGATGGGGAGGGGAGGGGGGGAAAGCTGTCATAAATGAGATGTATATGACCTGAGTTAACCATGAAGTGTCCAATCTCCTGTATGAGCTTCTGGGTGGATTTTTTGCCCCTTTTATTTTCTTCTTTCTAAGTCTAGTGTTTCTCTTTCAGTTGACTCCCTTAGATGCCCAAACTTGAGATGGATCTAGTTGTGTAACCCGTTAAAGAGTTGAGGAAGACTTTTTGGACTTTGCATAACTGGTTGAGAGGGATGGTATGTAGTTGTTGATGTCGGTAGGCTTGTTCTAGATTCTCCAGATCTATACCATCGAGATCCTACTCGTCTAGGTCCATTTCAGCATCTTCATCTTCTGGATCTAAAAGTTTTTCATCCTTAGAACCGTATGTGGGAATGGATGAAATTTGATCCATGAAAGGGGTGTCCACTATTTTTCCTTTCGTGTTTCCATGAAGAGCCTTAGCCGTAGGAGGGACCTGTGGATAATCCATATTCTCTGGTATTTGGTGTAGGGCATCGAAGGGGTTGTTGGAGGGTGGTTCTCTGGTTGCAGTAGCAACTTTTTTCCTAGCCACTTGGTGTCGTTTTCCTACTTCATGTATGAATCCATCCTTTTCTTTGCTTGTCTCAGGGTTTTCTCCTTTGCTCACCATATTGAGGGGGAAGTCTCTGAAGAGATTCTCGTGCTCATGGAATTTTCTACAACAAAAAGTTATGTGCTCATAATTAATGATTTGAGACCAGTCCTCATCATGGTATTCCAAGGAAATGGAACCTGGTAGGGGCTTACAGATATTCAAGTAGACACAAATATGAGCATACGAGGTATACTTTCTCTGCTTGGTTTCTTATGAAGATCTCACATATACCCCAATGGTGTTTCCAATGCCTTCCAGTACTTACTCTAGACATAACTCCTATGGCATGGGTTAAAGTTGAATCCAGAATGGTGCATGCGAAAAATCCTTTGTTTTAGGGTTGAACTTCTCCATCCAGAAGTGTAAGAAGAGACTAGCTGAGTTGAAGAAATAAGTCTCTCCGTCAAAGATGTGGTTCCTATCCTCTATATTGTGCAAGATTATGGTAAATAACCCTTTGGAGTCCAATTGAAGGTCATAGTGACCTTTGGGTTTCCACCATTTTTCTGTCCATTTAATAAGTCCACGTTATGAGGGTGATAGCCCTAAAAATTTATCGACCAGGGCGTAATCTCGCATGTATTGTTTATGTTCTTTTATTCTGGGAGAACTAATTATGTATTTTGGTGCTAGAGATGCCTGAGGGATTCATTTTTCGGGTGCCCAGGGTTGTGTTGCCTTTGTCTGAGTATTCACTGAATCAATTTCCATTTCCTTTCCTTTGATTGAACCTTCAAAGAGAAACTCAGAGTGCAGATCTGGGGGCGGTTCAAAGGTCAGTCATCTAGAGACACATCCTGTGTTGCCTTGTGCTGCAACATGACTATAGGAGGCACCTCGTAGCCCTCCCTCACTTGGGAGCATGGCTTTCCCCTCTTGGGGCAGCCAAGTGCACCAGCGGCTAAGTGGAAACCCTAACCCTAGCGCGTTTCAAAGCCCTTATTGGGGTTAGTGGAAGAGACAACCATTCATCATGGAAGAACCTTTTTTTAATGTTAGTTAAAATAATGTTTTTTTTTCCATAATCCCAAGTATTTATATTACTAATGAGAATATATTATACAAAAAAAAATTACTGTTGGCTTACCCGAAGGGAAACCAACAAAAAAACATAACAATTCCATCTTGAGTTTTCTTGATATGTCTAATTCCTATAACTGATAAAATAAAACAAATATAGATTTTGGTTCCTTGTATGTCCTATTTTTCTTATTTAGTATACTATACGTAGGTTGTAAACCCAGACCTCTCAGGTAATTTAACAAAAAACACAAATGGAACAACATAAAAATTAGCTAATGGTTCTGCCTTCTATCATTGGAACTTGGGGCTGAGCATAGTCCATATTGGACAAGTCCATGCCAACCATCTTGTCTACAATTAGGTTAAGATTGTGGTCGACCAACTTGACCTGGAGTTGCACGTCATCAAGCTGTAGGAGAACTTGTTGCCAGGATTCATGTTGATCCAACATAACCCTTCCCATCAGAGTTTTTTGATGTCAATAAATATCCACTATTTTCAAATACTGCGATGTCTGCCCTCGAAAGGTGCTAGTATCAGGAACCCACGAGCTGGTGGTCTCTGTCACCTCATCATCAAGGATGAACCTCCTCAAAACATGAACATTTTCCTCGACCAAGCTCATATTTGTTTTAATTTCTAAAGGGGTGACAGAACGGTAGGTGTCAGACGATTTTTTAGCCGCGTCCACTAGGTGGAATCTTGACCAGGTTCCGGGTCTATGCAAGGTGCCACAGCGACCTCGGTTGGAGGATATTCCTCTAGCCATATCAGAGGAACTAGGAAACCATAGTGCAAGAATCTGGAGCAAGGAGGTGGAGGAAACACCCATTTTTGGGTGGATAAGAGAAACCATGGAAGGGAGCAGGGGACAATAGAGACGAACATCCAAAGAGAAGTAGAAATGCATCTAGAGAGGGACACAACTAACATAGCCACCCAACGTAAGGAGACATGAGTGGAGGATGCACCGATAATTGACAAGGATATGGGTTGTATCCATCATTAAATAGATCCTCTCCTCCACCTTGCCATACCACATGTGAACGACAATAGGATCGAATAGGTGAGGTGAGTGCAGGAGCATGAGGTGAATGCCAGGACAAAGCCACTCAAGTGCTAGGAAAAGATAGGGGAAGGAGGGCTTAAGCCACATGGGGAGGTGAAGTGGATGACATAGGCAGTTGGAATCTATCTGCAATGTGAGACACTAGGTGGAGGGGGGGTTGGGGGCCCACCGAATCTTTGAATGAATCCCTAACACCCCATACAAGGCTTAGTTAAAATAATGTTATAATATGATATTTGGCCATTGAAAAATGATTTTGTAAAGCAATATTATGTTAGTTAAAATAATGTTATTAATATGATGTCTGGACATTGAAAAATGATTTTGTAAATAATATTATTAATACGATGTTTGGGCATTGAAAAATGTTTTTGTAAGGTGAGGCTTATTATCTAAAGTATTATTATGGGGACTATTGGAACACATATAAATTCTAAGCCTTGAAACTTTACTTTCTCGAAAGTCATATTTTTTATAATGACTCATAAGTAGGATTTCAAATCTTAAATCAAATTTGCCTCTATTCTTAAACAATGCACAATGTTCACCATCGATCAAGTCTCCCCATTGATCAAACGATCCCCTTTTTCCCCCGAGTTTTAGAGTCGCCTGATTATTAAAAGGTCAATCCAATAGAGGCTGCTTTGGAGCTTTGTGCTTCGGGCATTTCTCCATGTTGCAAATTTAAAGTCCCAATACTCGAAAAGTGTTCTAAAGATCCTAGTTATTGTATAAATATACCTTCCAGAGTCTTGACACATCACTACGGGAAATGGCCTGTTGAAAATTTAATAAAAGTTAACTTGCCAATACACAAAGCAGCAAATGCCAAAATGTTAAACCTCAATTAATTAATTTAACCTCTATTAAAACTTAATTAAAAACTTCTCACTTCATAGTTCGGATATTTGTCATCCATCACTTTCTGAAATCCTGAAGTACAAACTTTTGAAATACCTTAAACATTAAGCAAGGTTAATTAAAACTAAAAAATAATTATTTAATTAATAATCACTTCTCAGTTTCATGTTTCGGGAATTCTATCTCGAGCTACTATCAAAATCTCGAAGTCTGAAAACTCGAAAACACTTAAAGATGAAACACAATTAATTAATGTGTTAAACAAGATTATCTCGCAATTAATTTTTCGCGAATTCGCAATTCGAGAAATTTCAAATCTTTTCATCCAAGCTCCCGATCGTTAACCACCAATTTTAATTCCATTAATACAGATCAATGACAATGATTTCAATATAGATTGCAGATCACTACCTAGATTTTTTCATTAAGGTGAATGAATGCATCATTAGTAAAGGTATTCACAAATCAATACACTTAAGGTGAATAAGGATATTGCATTTTGAATTCTATTTTCATTCTCAAAGCATAGCAAGTTTTAGCCGACTGAGAAGATTACACACTACCCTGTAACCGGTAACATGGTTTTGATTTCAGTAATATCATGACACCACGAAAAATGGCTAAAGCAGCTGGGGAAAGCACAAATTCGAACACAGATGTTCTGTCTGACACCTCACTGAGAGCCATAGATACTGTAAAATCTTGGACTCATGTGTTTGATATTCTTCAGTACGAGCTGATAAATTTCCCAGAGGATTCAGGTGATGAAGTGACTGAAATCCATGCAATGAAGCTCAATGATATAGCTCAATCAGAGCTACATAAAATAGCCGCGTGACCAAGGCTCATGCCATATAATGACATGATAGGCTAGGCCTGGGAAAATGTTGACATCTCAACCAGGAGCATCTGCAATTCATAGAAGGTTGTTGTTGGGTATTTTCGACTAGAGCATATACAAGCAATGTATAAATTATCCCCCGCTTTTAAATATAGTTACAAAACTGCTTTCATAATGGATTTTGACGAATAAGAGTGCACGCAATATGAAAAAAACTATCCTGATTTAATCAAGGACTGGTGGGGACACCCTGAGAAATTTAGAGTAGACAGTCATGGCATATATGCCACAACATCATGAGATGCCCATATAATATATGTGGCTATGATGTTATGTAGAATTTTTGGGAAGAAGATATTTTCTCACTTCCTGTTGGCATGGGTACCAATCATGCATGAAGTGGCATAAGGCTTCTCTTTCAACTGGGCCAAGATGTTATCAGACAATCTGGCTAAGGAAGTCACAGAGTACTAGTTGATGAAGGCCAAAGGGAAACCTGCCCCTTTCTATATGTTGGCATACATTATGGATGCCATTTGTTTTATGACTCCTTTACCTTTGATGAGTTCGATTTGGACCTTGACCAACGTCGATCCCATACATTTCTATCACTCCAAGATGTGGGAGGATAAAGCCAAAGATTTCTTCTATGAAATATGTCATTATGTAGTGGTGTCGATTCATATCACCCTATATGGTTTCCCGCCTCCCAGGATTTCAAACAGGATCATGACCAACCTGGGAAAAATAGCAGACTGGTATATTGGGAAAAACTTTTCCTACATTAGATTTTTCGGGTGCTTGGTTTCTCCCCATGCTCTACCAATGTTTTTACCAGATAGGTTGGTATGCCTAGAGGTGGAATATCAAACCGTGACAGGGGGCATCAATAAAGAATTAAAAACGACCCAGAAAATGGTATGGCCAACCTACCCTGTTTAGGTTGACATGTTTTCATTGTTATATTTCGGCCATTCGAAAGTAGGGTTTGCAGCTCTAGAAGACGTCAAGTTAGTTGATATTGAGTTTAAGAGGCATGATCCTTAGAATATCGTGGAAACCCACTTAGCCCAATACAATTTAAGAAAATATGTGCTTGATATTTCCCCGTAGGATGAAATATTTAGGAGAGCCAGGTCATACCAGGAAGTGTTGACCAGAGTCTGAACTCTGTCTCTAGATCAATTAGCTAATTTGTACAATTTCCAAAGGCATAGAATGAATAGTTTTCCTAAGGTATTACAGGGAGAACCAATAACACCTTCATCTATACAGGATGCTACACCTGAGGGTTTGGAGGTAGGAAGTTCCAACGAACAAGATACTCAGGAAGATCTGAAGAAAGATAAAGTTTTAACACAAAAAGTGGATATTTCATTATCAAATCCCCCAAGTAATCAAGCAAAAGCTCAACTTGAAGCATTGATAGAAAAGGTATAGGATACATCACCATCTACACCAGGTAAACCGACTACCAACACAATAGAGCAACAACATTCCACAAAGATAGGTAGCCCCATTATGTCATTAACACCTTTACAGTCAAGTCAAGGAAATCCAAATGCCGAAGTCATATTTATAGAGGACCTTACTCCGATTTCAGACGAAGAAATGCCTCCTTCATACTTCTTTTTGAGAAAGAAGAGGAGGGCCATAGTTAAAAGAGAAAGGCATAAAAAATATGGTGCAAAAGTTAAAAGGAAAATAATGTTGTATGATGGACATGGCCTAGATGATTCAGAATTCACTAGGGAAATGGCAGGCTCATTAGGTGCCTTTGCCAAGACCAATCAGTGTTCAGTAGAAAACCTAGTGCAATAGCTGAAACAAAGAAATCTGTTGGTATGGTAGTTGCAATACCAGATGATAACCATGGAAAAGCATGTGAGAAATTAGATGAATAAGGATTTTGAAAAGTCCAGAGCCTATGCCACACAACAGATTCAATAACTCAAAACTAACCTTGATGAGCTATATCAAAATTCACAGGCCAATAGAGAAATAGCTGCTCAACAGGAAGAATTGATCAAGAGACTAAAAGCCAAGATAGACTTGGTTGAAGGTACATCAGTGGAGATGGAAGATTTCCAAGCTTAGGCACTAGACGTACATGAAAAGCTAGAATCAACCCAGCAAGATATTTTTATGAAAGTGGAAGCCATTCAAAATTGTTATCGAGTGGTATACCTTTCTCTGAATAACATTTACATTAAGGAAAGAGAATCCCTTGCAAATCAGGCTAATTTTTAGGAGACTATATTTCTAGTACCAATAGATGATGTATCAAAGGTTCCTCGATTGTCTCTTTCTAAGAAAACTCGAGGCGACATAATTTTGAGGGCATGGGAATGAAATCTCGCCAAAAGCAAAAGATTGGCCATAGAGGTAAATAAATATTTTGAAGAAGAATTGTCTTCACTAGAAAAAGGGTTTCTTGATGTTGAAGGAGATAGTATCTCTGAGGCCCTGGGGAAGATTGACATAGAAAATAACCAACATAATTCTAAGCCAAGAAAAGAAGAAGCTCGAACAACCATCCACCAAATGAACCAAATTGATCTTATCCAAATAAAAAAATGGATAGTAGATCCTAGTTTGCAGCTACGACCACATCTTTTGGAGAAAAGAAGATACAGGAGAGGTTGCCTCAGATAGAAATGAAGCTATACATTTTTTAATCAAATGAAGCAACAAAACCTTCAGGGTTGGTGGTGTAGTTAGTGAGTAGATGCGTTGAGTGTGTCGAATATGGGAAAGCAAGTACATCTGGAAAAAAATAAGACAACATGTACATACTACTCATACCTATCATGATCAGATTCCAGTTGCCTCCAGGATAAATGATAAGGAGAAGAAGCATTTTTGCCAGCAGACGAAGAGACAGAGGAGGATGCTAACATAACCTTTCAGTTTTGTATATTGTAATATTTACTACTTCTAAAATATGAGAATTCTAATCGTTCTAGGTTGAGACCATTTTGTATAAATACATAGATTGAAGACTTATTTTAGGCTATTTCTTGCTAATTGTAACAGATAAAACTCTCTTTATAGAGTATTAATACAAGTGCAGATAGAGATTCCAAGTTTTGTTGAAATCTAGGTTTTGTGTTTCCTTTGTCTTCCATTTCTCAACATTTATTTATCTATTCCTTGATAAAAGTTTGATTCCAATTTAGTACAACAAATATTGTGATCTTATTTGTATCACTTATTTGTTAAGTAAGCAACTTTTCCCCTGCATTTAGTATGAGTAAATCAAGACCTTCTCCCTATGTGGATTATTATAGTTTATGCTTGATCAAGGTTACACTATATATTTTCTTCTATTGCAACAAGGTGGGAATCTCCTGTAATTGATGCCTCACTTTGTTTCACAGTTTTGTAGTTTTCTTTTTCATCATTCGATATTTTGATTTTGGCTCAGATACAAAATACGACCTCTGTGCTGCTACACTGTTAATTTTGTTAAGGGATTTTTCTCATATAACTGAGGTAGAATAAGAACTTTAAAACAAACTCTCATAAAAATTTTCCTGATGCTTGACATTATCCTTTGAGCCTTAAGTTTAATCTCAGGACCAACATCTATTTAGCGTCGTTGTCGGGGATGGAGAAACGAAGTTATTTTTCCCCGAGAAAACAACAAGGTAACATTTTATCCTTGATAGTCAACAAAAATTGAATACTACATTAAGGATATTTATATCTTTCCTTTGGCGACTCCACCATAGATAAACTGGCATTCTATCGAAAGAATACTAGAAAGAACCCAGACAATCAATGGACCACACCTGTATCGAATCTAGAAAGGTTGTTAAAACCTAAGGGATACCTCAAGTCGACTACTGCGTCAGCAGGTAAAAACTACCAACCCAAAGTTTCCCCAATCAATACTAAGGTTCTAGTTGAAGGATCAACTCCTGAAGAGAATTTTGAACCAAGACCCTCTCCTGAGGAAGTCATACCCGAAATAAAGATTGAGACCGACTCTTATAATAATCTTAATTGTCCGAACAAAGGAGTCTCTTCTATACCCACTATTGTTAATTTTGTGTCTACCACATCTTCTCCAGAAGTAAAGGTTACAGTGCTACAAAATCCCAAAGAGAATAATTTATACCCTAATTCGTCTCCTATCGGCTCCCCTATCTACACATCCTGTAAGTCTGAAGAAACTAGTCCACGTTTCTCATTCCCTCCCCTTCTAGACTTTACGTTGTCTAACGATTGTTTTCCATATTTCTCTTTGCCACACCCTGAAGAAGTCAAAAGGTCACCACTTTGGTCCCTATAAGTTTTTGAAAATCCTCTTTTTGACTCTCGAAATTCATCCCCCAGACTCTCAATGGATGCAACTGGAGGAGGTGGTGTCGAAGGTGGAGGAGGTGCCAGAGGTAGAGGAGGTTAGGGACAACCTCCACCTCCTAGTATTTTTGCCAAGGTAGTGGTTAGATACGCTCCCTTAGTCCTTCCTCCCGTCCTTCATGACCTACCTGAAAATTACATGAAGAACTTACCAAAGTTTACAGGAGAAGGAGATTTGACAGCTACAGAGCACATAACATTTTTTGATCAGTTCACTGATGTTCTCGGTATTGAGCATGAATATGTATACTCGATGATTTGGGTGCAAAATTTCAAAGGGAAAGTAAGAATCTGGTTTCGAGGACTCTGAGTAGGATCCCTAAAGTCTTATGATGATTTAGAAAATGCTTTTCTAGGACAGTGGGTAGAAAAGAAAGACCACTTGTACTCTCTGACAGAATTCAGGGCATTGGGGAAAAGGAATTATGAGCCAGTCCTTGAACTTACTCAAATATTTAACAAACTTTATCATAGGATTCCAACAGAAGTTAAACCCTCTCAACGTAAAATGAAGGTGACTTTCGCAGGGGCATTTGAGCTCGACTTCGCCCTACTTTTAAGAGAAATAAGATATTCTACCCTCACAGGAATGCAAGATGATGCCATAGAGATAGAATCAAACATTATGGCATCGGGTAAACTAAAATCCAAGGTTGAGATAGGAACCAAGGAACCTATATTCTTTGGAGAACAAACAAGATCCTCTGGATCTGGAAAATCTGCAGAATAAAAAATGGATGACATGGCTAAAATAATTAAAGATTTGTCAAACAAAATCTCTAGAATGGAACTAGACCAAACAAAACCTGATCCATTTGCTAGAAAAGATTTTAGGAGAAATCCCAGTTATCATACCCAACAGAAACAAGTGAAAAACGAAGACCAAAAAATACAAGCTCCGTTTAAGTCAGGAAATTTCATAGGAGATGATATACAAAATTACGAGGGGTTAGAAGAAGATGTAAAAAAACTTAGTGATGAAGACCAAGATCCCCATGTTTAGTAATAAGGAAAGTATAAACAACTTGGGAGAGTCTGCATATCAAGGAATCAACAACTCCATAATGGTCGAACATCAACAAAAGTATAATTTAAGGCACAGAGAAACAAGTACTACAAGTGTTCCACCAAAAAAGATTCTATTAAGAAACAAAGAAAATGAGGAAGTTGTGACCAAACAAATAGTTGAAAAAGAAGTTGCCCAAGCTAAAATAGTTCAAAAACATGCTTCCCAAGCTAAAAGAGTTGAAACCAAAGCAACAAAAACTAAGAAAACAAAAAATATAGAAACACAAACTTCAACTAGGAAAAGAGAAAAAATAGCTGAAGGTTTTAGTTTAGAAAATCAAATAAATAAAATTAAAATCCCCATGTCCCTAGTTGAGCTTGCTAAGAATCCAATTTATAAAAAATAGATCGCTAAAATGATTAACTTCTCTGATTTGGAATGTCATGCAGATGTAATAAATTTACAAGATGGAAATCCTACGATTATGTTTGGTCCGCATATTGAACATGCTAAGGATTTTGTAGCTCCTTTGTATATTACATTAATTGTGCATGATGATTTACTTCATAATTTCATGTTAGATTCTGGGGCCTGTAACAACTTAGTGCCTAAATTTATCATGGAAAAGTTGGGCCTTGAAATCACTATACCTTATCATGATTTATATTCTTTTGATTCTAGAAATATTAAGTGTCTAGACATTATGAAGGATCTAGTAGCGAACCTTGCACAAATTCTTGTGAAGAGTATCCTAATGGATGTGGTTGTTTCTGACGTCCTTGCCAAGTATGGAATGCTTTTATCGAGGTCTTGGGGTACAAAACGTGGAGGATCACTTCAACTGGACATGACATACGCTACTATCCCGATCTGTGGTGGACAATTTACTCGATTATACATAGAGACTAGACTAACATATACTGTAAGTGACCCTTAGAACCCAAGTAATTATCCAGTCTATGTCGATGATCAAGATATAGGAAATTGTATATTATCATTAGACGATGATTTTGATGACTGTATAGTAAAAGAAAATAAAAAAATAGAAAAAACACAAAAAAATGTAAATACTAGGAAGGGAGTTTGGAAATTGTTTTTTTATGGCGCTTCATCCTACATGCGAGGTGTTCGCAAGTTGCTCTATAGCTAGGGTGCGAGAATGCCTACACGTGGGAAAAATGAGTGTTTTCTCGAATCTTCTAGAAGGAGAAACTTCTATGGTGAGGTGGCATC
>JZKD02S2280634.1:189002-199462 GCA_000966675.3 Picea glauca | reverse complement strand
GGCGCTTCATCCTACAAAGGGGCAAGGGCAGGAATGTTATTTTTCATACCTAGAGATGAGTATTTCATCCCTTTTTCATACAGATTACAGTGGGATATTGATTATACAAATAATGTTTTTCAATACGAAGCTCTTGTTTTAGGATTGGAGGCTGCTAGGAAATTAAAAATTAAAAATCTAATACTTTATGGTGATGCAAAACTTACCATAAAACAAATAAAGCAACAATATCAAGCTAAACACCCAAGGCTAAGGTCATACAAAAATTGTTCATGGGATCTGATCGAGAATTTTTTCTCTTCATTTAACATTCATCAGATCCCAAGAATAGAAAATCAACAGGTAGATTCCTTGGCTAAACAATTTGTGACATTTGTGCCTCCTACTAACCTAAAGTTGAAGTATCATATAGAAATGAGACACATACCTTCAATCCAAAATAATTTGCAACATGGGCAGGCCTTTGAGGATGACGAGGAGATAAAACAATTTCTAGAAATGGTAGATGAATTTTCTGAGACTCATATAGATCAAGAGAACCATAATAATCCTATGTGTATCATGAAAGAAGGTGAAGATCCTGAAAGCTTCCAAGATAATATCCTAAAGGAACAATCAGATCCATGGAGGTATGATACCTTTAGAAAGATTCTTTGACAAGGATGACATACCTTGAAATCTACCCTATGACCTCAACCCGAGGAGGTTGAAGACTGTGACATAGGCACTAAAGAAGAACCTAAGATAGTCAAGTTATTTACGTACCTTCCATCTCAGGTGAAAAGTAAATATGTCGAATTTCTTAAATGGTACAAAAATGTCTTTGCATGGTCCTATGACGATTTAAAAACTTATGATACCTCTGTAATTGAACATAAGATTCCTTTAAAGCATGGTATCAAACATGTTATACATAAGATGAGACAAATTAATCCCATCCTCTTGCCAGTAATAGAAAGAGACATCAAGAAGCTTATCAACGCAAAGATTATTGTTCCACTTAGGCATTCTAAATGGATAGCAAATTTAGTACCTATCCAGAAGAAAAGTGGAGAAATAAGGCTTTGTGTGGATTTCATAAATTTAAACCGATCATCCTTGAAAGATAATTACCCACTACCAAATATGGATCATGTCTTGGAAAAAGTAGTTGGAGCTAATAGAATTTTGATGATCGATGGCTTCTCAGGTTATAACCAGATTGTTGTGCACAAAGATGACAAAGAAAAAACTACATTCACTACTCCGTGGGGAATTTTCATGTATGATAAAATGTTGTTTGGTTTGATGAACACAGGGGTCACTTTCCAAGGAGCAATGGATATAGCTTTCATTGGTGGGAGAGATAAATTTGTTGTCATTTACTTAGATGATCTGATAGTATTCTTGAACTCTGATGCAGAACATCTGGTTCATCTCAAACAAACCTTTGAGAAATGTCGAAATCGTCGTTGCTCTCACCCATCAAAGGAAGTCGTTGACCTAAATATCCCTCATCCTAGTATGGTTGGAACAACTTGTAAAGCTCGAGTTGAGGCGAACACATAAATATGGTTGTGATGGAGCCGACCAATAATGCTAATGATATGTAGGTTTTATTCGGTAAATTGAATGGTTATCGTAGTTGATCAAAATTGATTATGCCTCGGACTAGCTGAAGTCATAGTTGATTTCTCTGATTCACTCTAGGCATGCATAGATTAGGATTTCCCACCCACCTATATCACCCACCTCGATATATTAGTACTATCATAGGCTATTGACCCGGATGGGAGGTCTGGGCAAACTCTACAGCTAAAGAAGAGAGCTAAACCCATTAGAGGGGTTTGTCTCTAAACCCTGAAAAGTATCATTTTTCTATGCAGGAAGGAAAGCTTCTGGGCCATATAGTTTCAAAGGATGGGATCAAGGTTGATCCCAAGCGAATTGAGGCTATCGATACAATAAACATTCCTAGAAATAAAAAATAAACACAATCCTTTTTAGGAAAAAAAAAAACTGAGAGGATTTATCCCGAACTTTGTTGAAATTGTAAAATTAATTACAGATATGCTAAAGAAAGACAACGAAATCAAATGGATTGTCGAAGCTAAAGCATCATTTGAGTGAGTTAAGAAAGCTATAAGAGAAGCTCCAGTATTAGCTAGTCCTGACTATACTAAGGAATTCCTGATATTCTCTTTCACATTTGAACATACTATCGCAGTTGTAATCCTGCAAAAGAATGAAGAAGGTTTTGAGCATACCATATCCTTTTTCAGTAAAAGTCTCAGAGACGCCGAAACCAAATATGACATACTGGAAAAACAAGCCCATGTGAAGGTGAAATCTCCCAAATCTTTCAGGACATATTTATTGCATTCCATAATAATCACCTATGTGCCAATCAACTATGTCAAATATATATTGGTACATCTAGACAATGATGGTAGAAGAGGTTAGTGGTTAGCCAAGATTTAGGAGTTCGATCTAGAAGTTAAACCGACCAAGCTGGTTAAAGGCCAGGGTCTAGAGAAATTATTAGTAGAATCAAATTTCAAAGCACTTGGGATAAATCATTTGGAATCACATGGATATATTCTAGACATAGGAGAACTTGATGACCAAACCCCCACATCCCATATCGAGGATAAATTTTCTTCCTCTGACTGGTATCGCGATATCGTTTCATATCTCCTCACCCTTCAGTTCCTGTGTGATATGACTTCATCCAAAGCAAGAACGTTGAAACTACAAGCAGTTAAGTATTGTATTATTGAAGAACAATTGTACTGGGAAGACCCCCTAGGTTTCTTGTTACGATGTCTAACAAAACCCGAAACAAAGCATGTTATAAATGAATTTCACAAAGGGATGTGTGGAGATCATCACACATGGAGGGCCGTGACCTACAAGATTCTAAGAGCTAGATATTATTGGACAAAGTTATTTATTGATGTGAATGCTAAAGTCAGAGCCTACAACCCTTGCCAAATTTTCTCTGGAAAGAAAAATATTCTTGCACTACCTTTGGTCCTAGTCAAAACAGAGGCTCCTTTTCAACAATGGGGCCTGGAATTCATCAGAGAAATACACCCACAATCAAGTGCTCAAAATAAATGGATTTTAATTTCTACCGATTATTTCACGAAATGGGTGGAATCCATTCTGACTTGGAATGCCACAGATGCAGTAGTTATAAAAATTTTGGAGGAGAACATCCTACCTAGATTTGGCTTCCCATGGGAAATAGTTACAGAAAATTATCAAGCATTCAAATCTATGACAATGATAAGTTTTTTTCAAAAATAAAGCATTGTGCTGGGGCATTCTACAACCTATTATCCTTAGGGAAATGTGTTGGCCGAATCGTACAACACAATTTTGATTAATATAATCAAGAAAGTATTAACGAAAAACAAGAAGGCTTGACACGTCCACCTAAAGTATGCCTTATGAGAAAACCAAATCGACACTAAGAAATCAATAGGTATGTCTCCTTTCCAAATGGTTTATGGCACTGACGTTTTCCTCCCTATTAATCTATCTCTTCCAATAATGAAGTTGTGGAAAGACGCAAATGAAGAGCCAAATGATGTGATGAGGAGGATAAATCAAATAATTGAAGTCCAGCAAAACAAGGCCGAAGTCGATGATAGACTTCAAAAATATCAAGATAACATGAAAGTGCTTTTTGAGAAAAAGGTGAAAGACATGGAATTTCTTACTAGTGATTTAGTTTTGAAATGGGATGCCAGGAAATAAGATGTGGGAAAACTCGACAAGTTTGATCACCTCTGGTTCAGACCATTCAGGATTTTATCCACAGAGGGGAAACAATTATTCTTACTGGAGAATATCAACGAGAAAAATTTCGACGCCCCTATCAATGGGCACTATCTAAAACATTATATGCAATAAACATGTTTCATAATTCTATTGCATATACCGGTTTGGTTTTGTTTTCTTTCGCAATCTTGTTTTCTTTCGCAATCTTGTTTTCTTTCGTAGCTTGCCTAAATTTTACTTTTAAATAAACCTAGTTTTATTGATTACTCCAAAAAGAAAAAAGAAAATATTTGTATTGCATATCATTTCTATTTTGTGGAACTCTCTAATTATTTCCTTTTTGTAGAATATTTATTATCAGATGAAAAATAAGGGTATCAGAATCTAACGCCTAGTTTGCAAAACGATTATCTCTCTCAAAACAGGTGATAGACTAATAGTCAGTTTGATTGAAAATGTAAATAAAATACGAGGTATGAACTTCCATGCTCGTGGTTTAAGATAAAAAATTAGAAAGAAATCATATCGGATATAAACAAGGTTCTACTCTCGTAAGTATAATCACTTGGTCAAAGATAAAAAAGTATAAGTTTCTAGATTTCCGAATCAAATGAAAACAAGACAAAAATAAAGATAAAAGAGAGGTGCGATAGTCAAGAAGTGAACTGACGTGGAAAATAGATTATTTTTCAAAACCCCTAACTCCTCGCTCTGTTTTCATTTTTTCTCGTCCAAAAGAATGAATTTTTCCTTACCTCCGAAAACTTAAAAAACACATCTTCAAAACGAGTTTAGGCGAAAATATTTATGTTACTCTGATTTTAACTGAGACAAATTATGTATAGGATAATCCTGGTAACTTTAGCTTTTCTAACAGATTTTAACTGATTAATTCGCTCAAGGCAAATCCCTGGAAAATAAAATTTCCCCATAAGATCTTCCATATGGGAAAATATGTATTGAATATTGGGAGAGAGGTAGCTTAGAGTACAAGAAAAAATGGTTGACATACCTTCATTGTCAAATCTTAAGTAGATATCATCCTTGTATGATACATACAAATTGATTGCCCCCACTTCAAAATTATAATAAAATATAAGATAGATGGTGAAAGGAAATTCATAAAATGATTGCCCCCATCTAGTCCAAGACAAATGGTGAAAGTAAATTCATAAAATCGATTGCCCTCATTTTTTCCAAAAGATATGTTGAAAGGAAATTCATAAAATGATTTCCCTCATCTCAAATGAAATCCAAAAATGCTATTTGAAGTGGTGAAAGGAAATTCAATGGGAGATGTAGATATCTTCACCAGGGTACTAAATAGGCTCGCTGGTAGTGAAGCAATATCTACGATATTTGTAAGGTTGTCATACATGTATAAATATAATCTGGAAGATAGCTCTCTTTTCGATAATAGTTACATTTTGAACCAACAAGGGATTCCCTAAAGAAATTTTTAAAATTATCGTGCCTCGATGCAAACAAAATCAACCAAAGTCTGATACTTCAATTAAAATTATTTCAATTATCATAAACAAATCCAAACTCATTTTCAAGAAAAGGGAAACTATTAATAGCCTAAACATAAGATCGATAAATGATTGTGTTTTGAAAGTTTTCTGAGACATGACTAAAGTATAAATTCCTTTTTTATGATGTTGCAAAAGGTGTCTCCCAGAAACCCAATGATGACTCTATTTACCTAATAAAGGCACTTGGTATACTGTTCTTTCATGCCTCAGAGGGAATCGTGATCTCTAGATGGAGACTATGTTGGAACACATATAAATCCTAAGCCTTGAAACTTTACATTCTAGAACGTAATCGTTTTTATAATGACTCATAAGTCAACTTTCAAATGTTAAATAAAATTTTCTTCTAGTCTTAAAGTGTGCACGATGTCCACCATCGATGAAGTCTCACCATTCATCGAACGATCCCCGATTTCCCCTAAGTTTTGGAGCCGCCTAATTATTAAAAATTCAAGCCACTAGAGGTTGCTTCAGAGCTTCGCGCTTCGGGCATTTCTCCATGTCACAAATTTAAAGTCCTAATACCTGAAAAGTTTTTGAAATATCCTAGTCATGGTACAAATATACCTTCCTAAGTCTTGACACATCACTACGGGTAATGGCCTATCGGAAATTTAATAAAAGATAACATGCCAATACACGAAGAAGTAAATGCCAAAAAGTTAAACCTAAATTAATTAAGTTAACCTCGATTAAAATTTAATTAATAACTTCGCACTTCGGAGTTCAGATATTCGCCATCCATCCCTTTCTTAAATCCCGAAGTCCGAACTTTCGAAATAGATTAAACATTAAGCATGGTTAATTAAAACTAAAACATAGTGATTTAATGATTAATCACTTCGTAGTTTCGGGTTTCGATAATTCTATCTTGAGCTACTGTCAAAATATCAAAGTCCGAAAACTTGAAAACACTTAAAGATTAAACACAATTCAATAATGTGTTAAACAAGATTATCTCGTAATTAATTTTTTGTGAATTTGCAATTCAGGAAATTTCAAATCTTTTCATCCAAGCTACCAATCACAAACCACCAATATTAATGGCATTAATCATGGATCAACGTTAACGATTTCAATATAGATTGCAGATCACTGCCTAGATTTTTTCATTAAGGTAAATGAATGCATCATCAGTAAAGGTATTCACAAATCAATACACTTAAGGTGAATAAGGATATTAAATTTTGAATTCTATTTTCATTTTCACACGATAGCAAGTTTTAGCCGACCGAGAATCTTATGCACTCCCCTGTAACAGGTAACACAATGTTGATTTCACTAATATCATGGAACCAAGAAAAATGGCTAAAGTAGCTGGGGAAAGCATAAATCCGAACACAGATGTTTTGTCCGACACCTCACCGAGAGCCATAGATACTGTAAAATCTTGGACTCAGGTGTTCTATATTCTACATCACGAGATTATAAATTGCCTAGAGGATTCCTCTGACGAAGTGACCAAAACCCATGCAACAAAGCTCCGGGATATATCTGAGTCAGAGCTGCACAAAATAGCCACGTGACCAAGGCTCATGCCATATAATGAAATGATAGTCTGGACCCTGGAAAACATTGACATCTCAACTATGAGCATTTGCAATTCACAAAAGGTTGTTGTTGGGTCTTTTCGACTGGAGCATATACATGTAATGTATAAATTATCCCCCTATTTTAAATACAGTTACAATACCTCTTTCATAATGGAGTTTGACGAAGAAGATGTAACATACCCTCTACCTCAATCAAATTTTTCCGGTCCTTTGTTGGACTCGAACCCCCAAATAACCAAGGAGGCCCAGCATAAGTTGGCTCTTTCTTTCTCCTTCTCCATTCCCATGTGATCGTGGGTTATGTCCACGGTTCGATTTGAATGCCACCTCCTTTGTATTTTGCACTTCGGCGCTACAATAGTATCCAATCATTCGATTTCGCGATCGTCGAACCCCGATAGGGCTAGCGAATGACCAATGGGTTTGAATCCCTATGGGATCAATGAATGGCCAATAGGAACCAACCTCAACAGGGGTAGAAAACAGTCAATGAGAAAACGCCCTGTTGTGCGGTTAGGTGGCATACAGGTGGCAAGAGGGAAACGTGACACGGTGGTCGTCATGACAGGGAGGGACCCCACTTCACATGCCACACTATTCTAGACCTCCCCCCCCCCTTGTTAAAGGAAGAATAGAAAGGGGGGTCCGGAATCCACTAGGAAACCATTGATCACAATGAGTAAATATCGACCGTTCGGGAGTTGCGCATCCAATTCCGGACCCCCCCCCCCTACTGCTAAAGGCAAAACAACAAGGGGGCTCCGAAATGGAACCTCAGTCATAGATATGGATGGGTGGACTCTGACCGTCCAGATATGCTCACTGCTTATCCTAAAGCATAACCACGTCCTGGTTTAAGTTAATGTCTTGTTTCCACATCTAACAGTCATTACAGACCCAGAGATTCTCTGAAATAATCTCTTCCGTCCATCGGGGTTTTGACACTCGTGATTTCCCAACCATTTGGTTCACTGATCCCTGAATCTTGATACGCTCCTTTGCTACCTTAGCCTCTTAGACTAAGTCTTTAGGTAATGTGACCTCTATCTCACAAGACCTCAACTATAACTCCCATTGGGATTTCGGGTAGTTCAGTGTCGAAATACTCATGCCCTATGGACTTGCGATTCTCTGGATCCCAACACGCCTTTTCCACGATAGCCCTCCTGGCTAGAGGTATTGGTTCATATGACCGTTAAACCATGACTGAAGTCTTATCTCTTATCGGGGTTCAATGTTTCGCGTGTCGAAATGCACCAAACCTCTTGTCAACAGAATTCTCAATTTCCCGATCACTTCGATCTCGGCCATGCATCCTCTAGGATGGACGGTTCTCGCTACTCCTCGCTATCTTAGAGTTCGCAAAACTAAAGTGCATGAACACTTTGTCACCGAGATCTCCAATATCCCGATGACACCAATGGTTGCCACGCGTCCATCTAGATGGACGGTTCTCGCTTCTTTCGGGATTTCGAGACTTGATGTCCCGTTTCCTTCGACCATAGAAATCCCGTTTTCCCAATTTCCTGACTCTCACCAGATTCCTGACACCTGTCCTCCACTAGCTCCAACTGTGGCCCACACAACTCTCTTGTCGAGATTTCGCGTATCATGATTCCAAACTGTAAGGGTTTCTTTCCTTTGAAATCCCCGATGCTCTAAATTCCAACTCCTCAGAATTCCCTGACACGTGTCTCACTGATGGACAGCTCTGATCTTGTCAGGATATCGTGCATCACGATTTCAAGCGGCAAGATTTCTTCACTTCCGTAATTCTCGATAAATTCAATATACCGATGACTCTTTAGGGACTCTCCTCTGTTCACTAGGGCTTAACCCCGGTGTAACTCCTGCCAAATCTAATGGTTAATGGGAGTTCAGCTACTGATCTAATGGTTCACCAACCTTTCGAGCTTGGACTCTGATGTGGTCGTAACCTCCTCGCACCTCAGTGAGATCCAACGGTTCTGATGCCACTGTGTGCACTCTTCCACAACTTTATGGATGGGGAAATCAGTGGTCTGGATGTTCTCATGGAACATGGGGATCTACGGCCCTAGACACTTCACTACCCATGAAGACACACAAAAATCAGGTGGTAAGGCCTTTAACGCCCTACATTCTCCTGCTAATCTAACGGTCATGGGGAAACTATGAATTTCCTGACGAATTCTCATCCGTTGATTCGATATTCCTTCCTTAAGCTACCATCTCGGGTTTTTAAGGGGATCTCTCCTTCTCGTACAGGGTTATTAAGACTTGCACCTTCAAGTTCATATTCCAGGTTCTGGGTAAACCTTTCCAAGGAGGGAATCTCTACAAGAGATCTATTCCGGGGCTTTCTTGGAGATGGGTGAAGGGAAACAACTTCCCGAGAACGGGCTGGAAGCCTAACTTAGTTCAGCCTAGGCATACATAGATTCATTTATCAATGTAAGTCATGCATGGTATCCTCTGTCATAAGCATATATCTATATATTCTTATCAAAACACTGCACAGGCATTCTTATACTGAAATCGTTCATAATTTCATAGTTCTACGAGCATATATATAACAGTATATGAGTTTCAAGACACAATATGTAAAACACTTATCAAAAATAACACCGAAAGTGTGTGCAATTGCTGAGAGGGGTGCTCATTTCCACCCAACCGTAGGCTCAGCGAATCCCAATGGATTTACCACAAGCCACCCCCGAGTTGAGACCACGATGCTTTGAGACTGCGTCTCTCTGTTCACCAGTGACTAGGAGAAAAGGTTGCAATCCTTCCTCTCTACTATCACTCACTCTGCATAATGCCATAGTTCCCCTCGCGTCTACCCTCCTAATCGCTTCTTCCATATGCCTTATCCTCTTGCGAGGTTGCATGTGGCATGATTACCCTCGCGCTGATCAAGCCTGACAGCTCTACGGATGGGTGACTCACCATCCCATCCCTCATCAAGCCATTCGCCTACCAACCTGCGAGGCATTGAATTTCAGGTCTAGCGAGCCGCTTTTGGTTCTCCGGGCCAATGGAGTCCAAATACGGTATTTAATTCTCAATGGAAGTTAACGCCACCTTTTCAGGTGCCTTCCACTGTCATCGTGGTCTCTTTTTCTGCACATCCCCTCATTAGTAGTCCTGCAATAAATTCATAATGTTATTCACATTCATTGACCTCTTCCTCAAGGTCCATTTATATCACATATTCACATTTATGAGTTTTCCATAGTTCTTGGCCAGTCCAGTTATATTTACAAGTTGGGGGAAACAAGGTGTTACAATTCCCTGCCCCTTAAAAAGGAACATCGTCCTCGATGTTCTTATCTACTAACATGAATTGCATGTACAAAAGTAAACAAAATCGGGTATGCCCGTTTCATGGCATCTTCCATATCCCATGTAGCCTCATCTGGGCCAAAATGTTTCCACTGCACCTTGACCTGTGCAATGGTTCTGTTATGGAGCCGGGTTTCCTTTCTGTCCAATATGCATTGGGGTTCGGGTAGAAATTCTCCCTCTGGTTCCACCTGGATCACAGACCAGTCAATTATATGATTAGCATCATGTACATATTTCTTCAATAATGAAACATGGAAAACATTATGTGCTTTTATTG
>JZKD02S2280634.1:161392-183932 GCA_000966675.3 Picea glauca | reverse complement strand
CCTATTAAAGGCAGAATGGCAAGGGGGGTCCAGAATCCACTAAGAAACTGTTGATCAGGATGAGTAAATCTCGACCGTTTGAGAGTTGCGCGTCCAATTCCGGACCCCCCCCTACCACTAAAGGCAGAATAGTAAGGGGGCTCCGGAATGGAACCTCAGTCGTAGATCTGGACGGGTGGACTCTGGCCATCCATATCTTCTCGTCGCTTATCCTAAAACATAACCATGTCCTGGTTTAAGTTAACATCTTGTTTCCACATCTAACGGTCATTACAGACCCAGAGATTCTATGAAAGAATCTCTTCTGTCCATCGGGGTTTTGACACTCGTGATGTCCCAACCATTTGGTTCACCGATCCATGAATCTTGATATGCTCCTCTACTGCATTAGCCTCTCGGACTAAGTCTTTAGGCCACATGAACTCTATCTCACAAGACCTCAGCTATAACTCCCATCGGGATTTCGGGTATTTTAGTGTCGAAATACTCATGCCCTCAGGACTTGCGATTCTCCGGATCCCGACACGCCTTTTCCATGATAGCCCTCCTGGCTAGAGGCCTTGGTTCATATGACCATTAACCCGTGACCGCGGTCTTATCTCTTATCGGGGTTCGGGGTTTTGCGTTTCGAAATCCACCAAACCTCTTGTCAACAGAATTCCCAATTTCCCGATCACTTCGATCTTGGCCATGCATCCTCTAGGATGGATGGTTCTCGATACTCCTCGCTATCTCGAAGTTCACGAAACCAAAGTGCATGAACACTTTGTCACCGAGATCTCCGATATCCCAATGACACCAATGGTTGCCACGCGTCCATCTAGATGAACGGTTCTTGCTTCTTTCGAGATTTCGAGACTTTTGATGTCCCGTTTCCTTCGACCTTAGAAATCCCATTTTCCCGATTTCCTGACTCTCGCCAGATTCCTAACACCTGTCCTCCACTAGCTCCAACTTTGGCCCACACAACTCTCCTGTCAGGATTTCGCGTATCACGATTCCAAACTGCAAGGGTTTCTTTCCTTCGAAATCCCCGATTCTCCAAATTCCGACCCCTCGGAATTTACTGACATGTGTCTCACTGATGGACGGCTCTGATCTTGTCGGGATATCGCAGATCACAATTCCAAGTGGCAAGATTTCTTCACTTCTGTAATTCTCAATAACTTCAATATCCCGATGAATCTTTCGGGACTCTCCTCTGTTCACTAGGGCTTAACCCCGATGTAACTCCTGCTAGATCTAACGGTTAACGAGAGTTCAACTGCTGATCTAACGGTTCACCAGCCTTTCGATCTTGGACTCTGATGTGGCCATAACCTCCTCGCACCTCAATGATATCCAACGGTTCTGATGCCACTTTGTGCACTCCTCCACAACTTTATGGATGGGGAAATCAGCGGTCGATATATTCTCATGGAACATGGGGATCTATAGCCCTAGACTCTTCACTACCCATGAAGACACAAAAAAATCAGGTGGTAAGGCCTTTAACACCCTACCTTCTCCTCCTAATATAATGGTCGTGAGGAAACTGTGGATTTCCCAATGAATTCTCATCCGTTGATTCGATATTCCTTCCTTAAGCTGCCATCTCGGGTTTTTAAGGGGATCACTCCTCCTCGTACAGGGTTATTAAGAGTTGCACCTTCAAGTTCATATTCCAGGTTCTAGGTAAACCTTTCCAAGGAGGGAATCTCTACAAGAGATCTATTCCGGGGCTTTCCTGGAGATGGGTGAAGGGAAACAACTTCCCGAGAATGGGCTGGAAGCCTACCTTAGTTCAGCCTAGGCATACTTAGATTCATTTATCAATGTAAGTCATGCATGGTTTCCTCTGTCATAAGCATATATCTATATATTCTTATCAAAACACTGCACAGACATTCTTATACTGAAATCATTCATAATTTCATAGTTCTACGAGCATATATATAACAGTATATGAGTTTCAAGACACAATATGTAAAACACTTATCAGAAATAACACCGGAAGTGTGTGCAACTGCTGAGAGGGGTGCTCGTTTCCACCCAACTGTAGGCTCAACGACTCCCAATGGATTTACCACTAGCCACCCCCGAGCTGAGACCACGATGCTCTAAGACTGCGTCTCTCTGTTCGCGAGTGACCAGGAGCGAAGGTTGCAATCCTTCCTCTCTGCTATCACTCATTCTATGTAATGCCAGAGTTCCCCTCGTGTCTGCCCTCCTAATCTCTTTTTCCATACGCCTTATCCTCTTGCAAGGTTGTGTGTGGCACGATTACCCTCGTGTCGATCAGGCCTGATGGCTCTACGGATGGGTGGTTCACCATCTCATCCCTCATCAATCCATCTGCCTACCAGCCTATGAGGCATTGAATTTCAGGGCCAGCGAGCCTCTTTTGGTTCTCCGGGCCAGTGGAGTCCAAATACGGTATTTAATTCTCGGTGGAAGTTAACACCACCTTTTCAGGTGCCTTCCACCGCCATCGTGGTCTCTTTTTCTGCACATCCCCTCATCAACAGTCCTGCAATAAATTCAGAATGTTATTCACATTCATTGACCTCTTCCTCAAGGTCCATTTATATCACATATTCACATTTATGAGTTTGCCATTGTTCTTGGCCAGTCCAGTTATATTTACAAGTTGGGGAAAACAGGGTGTTACATAAGAGTGCACACAATATGGAAAAAACTACCCTGATTTAATCAAGGACTAGTGGGGATACCCTGAGAAATTTGGAGTAGACAGTCATGGCATATATGCCACAATATCGTTAGACGCCCATATGATATATGTGTCTATGATGTTATGTAGAATTTGCGGGAAGAAGAGCTCTGCTCACTTCCTGCTGGCATGGGTACCAATCATGCATGAAGTGGCACAAGGTTTCTCTTTCAACTGGGCCAAGATGTTATCAGACAATCTGCCTAAGGAAATCACAAAGTACCATTCGATGAAGGCCAAAGGGAAACCTACCCCTTTTTATATGTCGGCATACATTACAGACGCCATTTTTTTATGAATCCTTTCCCTCTAATGAGTTGGAGCTAGACCCCGACCAACGTCGAGCCCATACATTTATATCACTCCAAGTTGTGGGCGGATAAAGCTAGAGATTTCTTCTATGAAATCTTTCATTATGTAGTGGTGTCGATTCATATCTCCCTATATGGTTTCCCGTCTCCCAGGATTTCAAACAGGATCATGGCCAACCTGGGTAAAATAACAGAATGGTATATTGAGGAAAATGTTTCCTACATCATAGTTTTTGGGTGCTCGGTTCACCTCCATGCTCTACCAAAGTTTTTACCAAATCGGCTAGTATGCCGAGAGGTGGCATATCAAACCGTGATAGGGGGCATCAGTAAAGAATTAAAAGTGGCCTAGAAAAAGGTATGGCCAACCGTCCCTCTTTAGGTTGGCATGTTTTTATTGTTAGATTCTGACCATTCAAAAGTAGAGGCTGCATCTCTAGTTGACGTCAAGTTAGTTGATATTGAGTTTAAGAGGCACAATCCCTAGAAGATCATGGAAACCCACTTAGCCCAATAAAATTTAAGAAATTATGTGCACGATATTTCCCTGCAGGATGAAATATTCAGGGGAGCTAGGTCATATCGGGAAGTGTTGAGCGGAGTTCGAACTCTATCTCCAGATCAATTAGCTAGTTTCTACAATTTCTAAAGGCATAGAAGGAATAGTTTGCCTAAGGTATTATAGGGAGAAACAATAACACTAAGTGAATCCTAAGTTAATGTTTTTAATTATACCAATGCTTCAAATCATATCCGGGCATACACTTTCCACTATAATCAAATTTAGTCAATGTATGTAGTTCATAATTTACATTATTTATTCAATGTATGTAGTCAAATTTAGTAAATTGAAACTCTATCTTAGTCATTTGACTGATAAAATCTACACTAAGTCCATAATAATTTAATAATTTAATGTTTCCAGTTATAATCACACATGTAATTTTCATTGTAATAATATAATAATAATAATATGTTTCTAAGGTTACACTCAAATCATAGTAAATTGAAATCCTATCTCAATTATTTGACTAGGAAAATCTATACTAAATCTATAATAATTTAATGTTTCCAATTATAATAGGGCATGCAATTTTCATTGTAATCATATAATAATAATAATAATAATCTATTTTTAAGATTACAGTTAAGTCATAGTAAATTGAAACCCTATCTCAACTATTTGACTAATAAGTCTATACTAAGTCTAGAATAATTTAATGTTTCCAATTATAATAGGACATGCTATTTTCATTGTAATAATAATAATAATAATAATAATAATAATAATAATAATAATAATAATAATAATAATAATAATAATAAAAGTTATAGTCAAGTCATAGTAAATTCAAACCCTATCTCAACTATTTGATTGGTAAAGTCTATACTAAGTCATGAATAATTTAATGTTTCCAATTATAATCACACATGCAATTTTCATGATAACAATAATAATAATTTGTTTTTAAAGTTACAGTCAAGTCATTGTAAATTAAAACCCTATCTCAGCTTAAAGTCTATAATAAGTCAGAATAAATTAATGTTTCCAATTATAATCACACATCCAATTTTCATTGTAATCATATTATAATAAAAATAATAATAATTTGTTTTAAGGTTACAATCAAGTCATAGTAAATTGAAACCCTATCTCAGCTATTTGACTCGTAAAGTCTATACTAAGTACCCTATCTCAGGTATTTGACTGACAAAGTCTATACTAAGTCTAGAATAATTTAATGTTTCCAATTATAATCAGTCATGCAATTTTCATTGTAATCATATAATAATAATAATAATTTGTTTTTAAGGTTAGAGTCAAGTCATAGTAAATTGAAACTCTATCTCAGCTATTTAATTGGTAAAGTCTATACTAAGTAGAGAATAATTTAATGTTTCCAGTTATAATTAGACATGCAATTTTCATTGTAACCATATTATAATGATAATAATAATAATAATAATATGTTTTTAATGTTACAATGTTACAGTCAAGTCATAGTAAATTGAAACCCTATCTCAGCTATTTGACTAGTAATACCTATACTAAGTAGAAAATAATTTAATTTTTCCAATTATAATGAGATGCTATTTTCATTGTGATAATATACTACTACTACTAATAATAATTTGTTTTTAAGATTATAGTTAAGTCATAGTATATTGAAACCCTATCTTAACTATTTGAGTCATAAATTCCATACTAAGTCTAGAATAATTTAATGTTTCCAATTATATTGAGACGTGCAATTTTCATTGTAATAATAATAATAATAATAATAATAATTTGTTTTTAAGGTTATAATCAAGTCATAGTAAATTGAAACCCTATCTCACCTATTTGACTAGTAAAGTCTATACTAAGTAGAGAATAATTTAATGTTTCCAATTATAATGAGACGCAATTTTCATTGTAATCATATAATAATAATAATAATAATAATAATAATAATAATAATAATAATAATAATAATAATCTTTTTTTAAGGTTATAGTAATAAAGTCATAGTAAATTGAAACCCTATCTCAGGTATTTCACTAGTAAAGTCTACTGAGGTATACATACCCTACTTCCTTTGAATTTGAACTTATGACCTATTATGAAAAAACACATGTTCTTAACTATTAGACCCACTCAAACTGTATATATATGAAAAATTATAATTTGAAAGCGTGCATCCATCTTATTCCTATTTTAATTAATTAAAGATTGAGAAATTATTTTTAGAAATAATGCGAATTCACTTTTGGCAAAAGTGTGCCCCTCAACTTATAAATCTATTCACAGTCTTGTCCTTTTCCACAGTTTGATGCTGCTAGATCAAAATTTACCTAGTATTATGCATACTTACCTAGTATTTACCTAAAATTTACCTAGTATTTATCTATATTTATGCATACTTCCTCCCCACTGCATTGATTTCCTCTATGAGATGAGGAAACTTTTGTTGAACTTGGTCCCTGGTGAGCCACTTGCCATGATGAAGGAGTTGGCCTGCTTTGACAACTCGATATAGTTGGATCCTTTGTTGGCGGGTGTTCTTGATTTGTGTTTCCATAATCCGATCAGTTGTGGTTTGTTCCATGCAATCTGGGTTTAACTATGTTGGTGTGAGTTGTTCTACCATGTCGGATGTGTCCAGTAGAGGTGGAAAGTAGGGACAAAGGTGGTCCACATTGAACACTGGGTGTAGACCAAGGAATGGTGGCATATTGAACTCAAAGGAATTGTCCCCTACAACCTTGGTGATGTTGTATGGCCCATATCGGAGTGAGCGAATCTTGCGGTAGGGTCCAACGAGGTGCTCCTTTTGCAAATGTAGCCACACTTTGTTGCCCACCTAGAAATTGCGTGGCACCCTATGTTGATCATGTCACTTCTTGTACTTAGCATTGGATTTATCCAAGATGTCATGAACTTGTTGGTGGATGTGTTGAATGCGCTCAATGAATCTGTTTCCCTTGTCAGTCTTAGACTGGACATGGGATGAATCTTCCTGAGTAACCGCAAATGGCATGGCTACGTCAATGGGACATAGTGGTTGGAATCCCAAGCCCACTTGAAAGGGGTTGTGGTTGGTTGAGCTATGGAGAGACCGATTATAGCTGTGTTGTACATAAGAGAATATCTCATCCCATGTGTGTGGATGATTTGAGTTGTACATGCACATAATGTGTACAATCATCTGGTTGACGACCTCTGTTTGGCCATTAGTTTGCAGATGGAAATCTGTGGACTTGGTGACCTTGGTGTCCATCATTGACTAGAGGCTAGAACAAAATGTACTGTGGAACCTGTTGTCCCGATCTGAGATGATAGACTGTGGGATTCTAAAGTGTACCCACACTCATTCAAAAAAGAGTTTAGCAGGGGCTTCTGTTGTCATATTCTTCTTCCAAGCCATCATAATGGTCATCTTCAGGAATCTGTCGATGACCACAAAAACACAGTCATTGTCATGCTTAGTAGAAGGAAGGCCTGACATGTAATCCATGGAGATGGATTCCCAAGGTCAACTAGGGGTAGGCAACAGAGTATAGAGGCCTTAGTTCTTGATGGTTGGTTTGGAAATGGTGCAAGCAGTGCAGGAATTGATCTAATTTCTGACATCTTGTCAAAGGTTCAGCCAATAGAAATACTTTTGCAGTACTGCCATGGTTTTCTCGACCCCAAAATTCCTAACAACGCGATTGTAGTGCGCCTCCCAAATCATCTTGGCACACTCTCTTGAAGGAACACAAAGGTGTCCCAAGTGACATAGCAAGGCATCCTGGAGGTGAAAATTAGGAACTTTCTTATGCTCCAGGAGCATATTGCATGTGTGGCCAAATTCTAGATCAATTTTGTAGAGAAGTAGCCAATCAGAAGTCTTGTGCCGATAATATTTGAGCACCATGGTTAGCGCCATGATAGGTGGTCAGTTGAGGCAGTCTATAACATTATTGGTGCTTCCTTTATTGTACTTAATGTTCAAATGAAACTATTGCAGGTATGTGGACCACTTACGATGGAGATCGTTCTACAACTTCCCTTGTGTCTGTATGAACTACAAGGGTCGGTGGTCTGTGTGGATGACCATTTCCTTTCCCAAAATGTAATGCTTCCATTGTTGGCAAGCCTGCATAATGGAATACATATCTTTGTCATAAGTGGGATACTTTCGGACTGTGTCGGAAAGTGTCTCACTGTGATATGCCACTGGATGCCCCTATTGAATAAGGAATTCCCTAATAGCATAGTTGGAGGCATCTGTCTTGATCTCAAATGGTTGTTGCAAGTCTAGTAATTTGAGCATTGGTGTAGAGTAGAGGTGATGCTTCAAATATTAGAACACCTTCTGTTGATATTCAGACCAAAAGAATTTCTCTTTCGCTCCTCCCTTGGTGACTTGAGTCAAGGGCCAAGTGATATGAGAGAATTCCAACACAAACCTGCGGTAGAAATTGGCAAGACCCAAAAAGATGCAGAGCTCTATTAGGGTGGTTGGGGCTGCCCAATACTGAATGACTTGGATATTGGTAGGATCAACATGCACCCCTCGCTCATCAATAATGTATCCCAGATACCGAACCTGGGTCATGCCAAAAGTGCACTTCTCCAAATTGGCAGACAACTTGTGTTGTTGCAGTGTTTGGAGGACTTTTCGGATGTGGTGGAGGTGCTCTTCCCAACTCTGGATGAACATCATAATGTCATCCAAGTGCACCACTACAAATGAGTTGGTGAATGGTCACAATGCTTCATCCATTAGTCTCATGAAGGTTGCAGGGGCATTCGTCAACCCACAAGGCATGACCAACCATTTGAAAAGGCCCTCCTTGGATTTGAAGGAAGTCTTTCACACATCAAAGGGTTCGATTGGTACCTAGTGATACCCATAATTCAATTCGATCTTGCTGAAATATTTCTCCCCCTTGAGTTGGTCCAGTAGGTCATCAATCCATGGGATTGGGTACCTATTCTAGACAAGGATCTTGTTCAGTGCTCGATAGTCAATGCATACTCTCCAAGTCCCACCCTTCTTCTACACCAGCACGATCCGGCTCCCACAGGAAGATGAACTTGGCCGGATGAGACCTTTCTGCAATATCTCCTGAATCTACCTCTTGATTTCATCATTCTCCAGAACAGAGCGCCAATAGATTGGTCCATTGGGAAGCGACAAACCTAGGGTCATATCGATGGGGTGCTTGACCTGGTAGTGTAGAGGCACCCCTGTGGGGGAGGTGAAGATGTCCTCGTACTCCTCCACGACCTTATCCATTTGTTGTTTTCATGAAAAGGAGCCTTGTCTCGAGGTCGTGGCCACAATATTCTTCTTTCCCTAAGGGTGGCTCATCAAAAAAAAAAATCTTGGTTTTGGCAATGAACTTACTGCATTGTTTTTCATTAACCAAAGAAATGGCTATAAGCAGCGTTATTTCTAGAATCTTGTACAAATTCTTTCCCAAAGTAATAATAACAACTCAAGGCCTAGACTCATAAAAATCATGTCTCTTCCACAAGTATGGTTGGCTTAATAATACATCAGAAACATCAAGAGGAGAAATGTCACATAATACCTCATCTGTGAAGGGCTTGATGTTGTAGGGAAGGAGACAATGTTTGTTGATGCAGAGGTCCCATCCTTGGTGCAGCCACCTGATGGTGTATGGTTGTGGGTGTGTTGTGGTCAAAAGGCCTAGTCGTTTCAAGACCTCTACTAAGATGAGGTTCTTTTGGCTCTCGTTGTCGACAATGAACTACAACAGGGAACCCTTTACCCACATCTGGGAATGGAAGAGGCACTCCGCCTCCTCTGTATCTTATGGTTCCTTCTTCTGGATCTTTGTGGTGGCAATGATGGCCTTGGGCTCCGCATCAATAATATGCTTCCCCCTGTCATTCCCCTTGTCGGGTTATGATTCAGAGTCAGATCCTGCATCCAATTCAAAATCCTTCAACTCGGCTACTAGTGACTGCTTGGCCCGACACTCACTTGTGTTGTGAGTGGAGCTCTTATGGTACTCACACCACTTCCCCGTGTCCTTTTTTGGTTTCGTGGTGTTGTTATTTTCTTGCGGCTTTGGCGGGTTGTCCTAGGCCACCTCGCCTTGGCTTGGTCCTTTGTTTGGAGGTTTGGGGGTACCTTTCCCTTGCTTCTGATTCGCAGACCCAAAGCATCGCTTCTTCTATTTGAACTTCTTCTCAATCTTGGTAGTATAACAGTATGTTGCACCAAGCGACGAGATGTAGCGGAACTCCATTTCCTCCTGAATGTATCTATGAAGACAACTGTGGTACTTTAACACCAAATGTTTCTCCTAATCTTTGATACCCAACTATGTGCATAGGGTATGAAAAAAATTCGTTAGCTCATGCACATCTTGGTCCCTTTGCTACCAAAGTGTAGTCCATTGTATGTATTTGTCCTCATATCTCCCCAGGGGATAATATTGTTCCTTTATGTCATCTTAGAAAGAATTCCAAGTGGGTGCGAACGAGAACAAAGAGGGCTCCTCCTCATTTTGTTTCTCCCAGTAGGTTTCCAACCAGTCCTTGACATGTGGGGTGGATTTAAGGAGTGCAAAAATAATCCTTTCTCGGTCGAAAAAGTCATGAACTGAGAAATATCCTTCTAATAGATTCAATGATCTATCAATGACATATCCATTTATTTGGCCCTCAAATATGGGAATGTCAAAGTTCACTTGTGCCTTAAAAGGAGTGGCACGTCCAGAGTGGCTACTGGATGTAGATGTACTGCCAGTGGGCAACTTTGAAGGATCTGGTACTCAACAGGCTCGTTGGTAGTGAAGCAATATCTATGATATCTATAAGGTTGTCATACATGTATAAATATACTCTGGAAGATAGCTCTCTTTCTGATAATAGTTACATTTTGAACCAACAAGGGATTCCCTAAAGAAATTGTTAAAATTACCAAGCCTTGATGCGAACAAAATCAACCAAAGTCTGATACTTCAGTTAAAGTTATTTCAATTATCGTAAACACATCCAGACTCAGTTTCAAGAAAAGGGAAACTATTAATAGCCTAAACTTAAGATCGGTAAATGATTGTGTTTTGAAAGTTTTCTGAGACACGACTGAAGTATAAATTCCTTTTTTATGATGTTTCAAAAGGTGTCTCCCAGAAACCCAATGATGACTCTATTTACCCAATAAAGGCACTTGGTCTAATGTTCTTCCACGCCTTAGAGGGAGACGCGATCCCCAGATGGAGACTATGTTGGAACACATATAAATCCTAAGCCTTGAAACTTTACTTTCTCGAACGTAATATTTTTTATAATGCCTCATAAGTCAGCTTTCAAATGTTAAATAAAATTTTCTTCTAGTTTTAAAGTGTGCATGATGTCCACCATCGACCAAGTCTCACCATTGATAGAACGATCCGCATTTTCCCCTGAGTTTTGGAACCTCCTGATTATTAAAGATCCAAGCCACTAGAGGTTGATTCAGAGCTTCGCACTTTGAGAGTTTCGCCATGTCACAACTTTAAAGTCCTAATACCTGAAAAGTTTTCGAAAGATCCTAGTCATAGTACAAATATACCTTCTTGAGTCTTGACAAATCACTATGGGTGATGGCCTATCAGAAATTTAATAAAAGTTAACATGCCAATACATGAAGAAGTAAATTCCAAAAAGTTAAACCTTAATTAATTAAGTTAACCTCGATTAAAAGTTAATTAATAACTTCGCACTTCGGAGTTCAGATATTCACCATCCATCACTTTCTGAAATCCTGAAGTCCAAACTTCCGAAATAGCTTAAACATTAAACATGGTTAATTAAAACTAAAAAATAGTTATTTAATGATTAATCACTTCGTGGTTTAGATTTTCAAGAATTATATCTTGAGCTACTGTCGAAATACCAAAGTCCGAAAACCCGAAAACACTTAAAAATTAAAGACGATTCAATAATGTGTTAAACAAGATTACCTCATAATTGATTTTTTGTGAATTCGCAATTCAAGAAATTTCAAATCTTTTCATCCAAGCTCCCAATCACAAACCACCAATATTAATGGCATTAATCATGGATCAACGAAAATGATTTCAGTATAAATTGTAGATCACCGCCTAGATTTTTTCATTAAGGTAAATGAATGCATCGTCGGTAAAGGTATTCACAAATCAATACACTTATGGTGAATACGAATATTATATTTTGAATTCTATTTTCATTTTCACACGATAACAAGTTTTAACCGACTAAGAATCTTATGCGCTCCCCTGTAACAGGTAACCAAATGTTGATTTCACTAATATCATGGAACAAAGAAAAATGGATAAAGTAGTTGGGGAAAGCACAAATCCAAACACAGATGTTTTGTCTGACACTTCACCGAGAGCCATCGATACTGTAAAATCTTGGACTTAGGTTTTCTATATTCTACATCACCAGATGATAAATTGCCCAGAGGATTCCTTTGACGAAGTGACCAAAACCCATGCAACGAATCTCAGGGATATATCTGAGCCAGAGCTACACAAAATAGCTGCGTGGCCGAGGCACATGCCATATAATGACATGATAGGCTAGACCCTGGAAAACATTAACGTCTCAACTAGGAGCATCTGCAATTCACGAAAGGTTGTTGTTGGGTCTTTTCGAATGGATCATATACATGTAATGTATAAATTATCACCCTCTTTTAAATATAGTTACAACACCTCTTTCATAATGGAGTTTGACGAAGAAGAGTGCACGCAATATGGAAAAAAATATCCTGATTTAACCAAGGACTAGTGGGGACACCCTGGGAAATTCAGAGCAGACAATCATGGCTTATATGCCACAACATTGTTAGACGCCGATATGATATATGTGTCTATGATGTTATGTAGAATTTTCGGGAAGAAGAGCTCTGCTCACTTCCTGCTGGCATGGGTACCAATCATGCATGAAGTGGCACAAGGCTTCTCTTTAAACTGGGCCAAGATGTTATCAGACAATCTGGCTAAGGAAATCAGAAAGTACTAGTCGATGAAGGCCAAAGGGAAACCTACCCCTTTCTATATGTCTACATACATTATGGACTCCATTTGTTTTATGACTCCTTTCCCTATGATGATTTGGAGCTATACCATGACCAACGCCGAGCCCATACATTTCTATCACTCCAAGATGTTGGAGGATAAAGCTAGAGATTTCTTCTATGAAATCTTTCATTATGTAGTGGTGTTGATTCATATCGCCCTATATGGTTTCCCGTCTCCCAGGATTTCAGACAATATCATGGCCGACCAGGGTAAAATGCAGACTGGTATATTGAGGAAAACAATTCCTGCATCATAGTTTTTGGGTGCTTGGTTCACCTCCATGCTCTACCAAAGTTTTTACCAGATCGAATAGTATGCCAAGAGGTGGCATATCAAACCGTAACAGGGGGCATCAGTAAAGAATTAAAAGTGGCCTAGAAAAAGGTATGGCCAACCTTCCCTCTTCAGGTTGGCATGTTTTCATTGTTAGATTCCGACCATTCGAAAGTAGAGGCTACAACTCTAGAAGATGTCAGGTTAGTTGATATTGAGTTTAAGAGGCACAATCCCTAGAAGATCGTGGAAACCCACTGAGCCCAATAAAATTTAATAAATTATGTGCACAATATTTCCCCGCAGGATGAAATATTCAGGGGAGCCAACTCATACCAAGAAGTGTTGAGTAGAGGTCGAAATCTATCTCCAGATCAATTAGCCAGTTTCTACAATTTCCAAAGGCATAGAAGGAAGAGTTTGCCTAAGTTATTATAGGGAGAACCAATAACACCTTCATCTACACAGGAAGCTACACCCCAGGGTTTGGAGGCAGGAAGTTCCAGTGAACAAGATACTCAGGAACATCCAAATAAAGATGAATTTTTAAGACAAAAAGTGGATATTGGATTATCAAATCCCCCAAGTAATCAAGAAAAAGTTCAACTTGAAGCTTTGATAAAAAAGGGGATAGGATACATCGTTGTCTACATCAGGTAAACCAGCTACCAACACAACATAGCAACAACCGTCTGCAGAGATAGGTATCCCCATTATGTCATTAACACCTTTACAGTCAAGTAAAGGAAATCCAAATGTCGAAGTCATATTTATAGAGGACCTTACTCTGATTTCAGCCGAAGAAATGCCTCCTTCAGACTTCTGTTTCAACAAGAAGGGGAGGGACATAGTTAAAATAGAAACACATAAAAAATATGGTGCAACAATCAAAAGGAAAAGAATGTTGTATGATGGACATGGCCTAGATGATACATAATTTGCTAGGTAAATGGCATGCTCGTTAGGTTCCTTTGCCACAACCAACCAATGTTCAGTAGAAAACCTAGCGGAGTAGCTGAAACTGAGAAGTATGTTGGTAAGGTAGTTGCAAGAACAAATGATAACCATGGAAAAGGATGTGAGAAATCAGATGAATAAGGATTTTGAATAGGTCATAGCCTGTAATAGATAGTCGATTCAACAACATAAAACTAACCTTCATGAGCTATATTAAATTCACAGGATAATAGAGAATTATCCACTCAACAAGAAGAATTGATCAAGCGACTAAAAGCCCAGATAGACTTGGTTGAAGGTACAACAGTGGAGATGGAATATTTCCAAGCTCATGCACTAGACGTAAATGAAAATTTGGAATCATTCCAACAAGATATTTTTACGAAAGTGGAAGCCATTCAAAATTGTTATCAGGTGGTATACCTTTCTCTGAATAACATTTACATTAAGGAAAGAGAATCCCTTGCAACTCAGACTAAGTTTCAGGAGGCTATCTTTCTAGTACCAAGAGACTATGTATCAGAGGTTCCTCGATTGTCTCTTTCTGAGAAAACCCGAGGTGACATCATTTTGAAGGTCTGGGAAACAAATCAGGCCGAAAGAAAAAGATTGGTCATAGAGGTAAATAATTCTTGTGAAGAAGCATTGTCTTCACTAGACAAAGGGTTACTTGATGTTGAAGGAGATAGTATCTCCGAGGCCTTGGGGCAGATTGACGTAGAAAACAACCAACATAATTCTAAGACAAGCAAAGAAGAAGCTCGAGCAACCATCCAACAAATGAACCAAATTGATCTTATCCAAATAAAAAAATGGATATTAGATCCCAGTTTGTAGTTGCATGCTACATCTTTGGGAGAAAAGAAGATACAAGAGAGGTTGCCTCAGATAAAAAAGAAGCTATACATTTTTGAATAAAATGAAGCAACAAAACCTTCAGGGTTGGTGGTGCAGTTAGTGAGTAGATACGTCGAGTGTGTCGAATATGGGAAAGCAAGCACATATGGAAACAAATAAGACAATGGGTACATACTACTCATACCGGTCATGATCAGATGCCAATTGCCTCTAGGCTAAAGGATAAGGATAAGAATCATCTTTTCCAGCAGACGAAGGGACAACAGAGGATGCTAACAAAACCTTTTAGTTTTGCATATTGTAATATTTACTACTTCTAAATTATGAGAAGTCCAACCATTTTAGGTTGAGAACATTTTGTATAAATACATAGATTGAAGACTTATTTCAGGCTGCTTCTTGCCGATTTTAATAGAGAAAACTCTCTTTATAGAGTATTAATACAAGTGCAGACATAGATTCCAAGTTTTGTTCAAATCTAGGTTATGTGTTTCCTTTGTCTTCCATTTCTCAACATTTCTTTATGCATTCCTGGATAAATGTTTGATTCCAATTTAGTACAACAACTACTATGATCTTATTTGTATCAGTGATTTGTTAAGTAAGCATCTTTTCCTCTGCATTTACTATGAGTAAATCAAGACCTGCTTGATGTGGGGATTACTGTATTTTATTCTTTATCAAGGTGGGACTCTTCTCTAATTGATACCTCACTTTGTTTCACAATTTTCTAGTTTTCTTTTTCATCATTCGATATTTCGATTTTGACTTAGATATGGAATACAACCTTTGTGTTGCTACACTCTTAATTTCGTTAAGGGATTTAGAAGAAGCACTTTAAAACACACTCTCATAATTTTTTTCCCGGTGCCTGACATTATCCTTTGAGCCTTAAGTTTAATATCATGACCAATAAGGACATTGGGTTATGAATATGGATTAGGTTTAGAAATCATTTGATGCCTTAGGAAATTTGGGTATCAATATGGCTTAGGCTTATAAATCGTTTGATGCCATTGATGAGATGACTATTTTTTCTTTGATGCCATTGATGAGATAGGTATTATTTCTTAGTGTGATTTTCTTGTTTAATGAGTATTATTTTTTAATGTGACTTTTGGGTTTGAGTTTTGTTTATTTTTATTGGATATTATTGATTTGGTTTTATGACTTTGTGATTTTTAGATTTGAGTTTAATTTATTTTTAGTGGATATTATGATTTTTGTTTTATAAATTTGGTTTGATGTATAGTGGCGTTGGATTTCATATTATATAAATATATGTTTTGATAGGACTTTGCATCATACAAGGTGTATTTGCATTTTAATGTTTTGTTTTTTTAATTTGTATTTTAATGTTTTTTTTTTTAATTTGTTCAATAATGAATTCATGGATTTGTTTGATAATGAATTCTTGTATTTGTTTGATAATGAATTCATGTTACAAGAATTAATTGGTTATAGGATTTGTCATTTTCAATTAAAATAATGTTACAAATTTAGTTTTAAATATTTTTGTATTTATTTTTTTTATAAAAAATAATCACATTTACATTATTAGGAAATGTGAAATTGCATATAAAATAAAGTTGAAAAAATATTTTATGTCATTGTGCAATCACATGAATTTTTGATACATTATGAACTATATCTTGTATTTGCCTACCGTATCTAGTATTTACCTAGAGTTATGTATACTTTGTCCAATGGAAATTGTAACTAGACTTTCATATATGAAACAACTTGCCATTTCATTTCATTTGAGAAAACGACATGTTCCAGTTGAACATGAATTAAAACAAATTTTCTTGGATGCATATTGCTATTACATTTTAGCATCTATAAAAAATTGGTAGTATTACATAAGCATTTCTACTTTCAATATTGTTGTGATGCTATGGAGAAACATATAAAGGGTTGTGTTTCTTATGAAATTGTAAAGCTAATCAATTAGAAACAAATCTAATTGTAGATGTCCTTACCCATTCTTTCATGCCCATAGGAATCTAGTTCCATTGATTTTCTAATAATCCTTTTGGCCACATGCCATGATCATGATCTAGTATACATTTTGTTTGATATATTCTTCAGAATGGAGACCTTCATTCCATATAAGAACATTGATTCATTTCAAGACATTGCAAAACATTCCTTGTTCATATCTAGGTCAATTTTAAGTTTTCTAGATTCATTGTCAATAATTGAGACCCCAACTTCATATCTAGGTTCATTGCCAATAATTGAGACCCCAAGGGCCAAGTTCATATTTAATTTTTATAAGTCTCTTTGATGCTTGCTTAACAAAAGGCCTGATAACATTTATTGTGCATATCTATGTCAATTTCAAGTTTTTTATATTCATTCTCAATAATCAAGACCCCAAGTTCATATCTAATTTCTAGAAGTTTCATTGATGCGTGATTAACAAAAGGCATGATAGGCATATAACCTTTCATCTTAGATTGATGAAGAAACTATAGTGATTAATAACCTCTTTGTGTGATGTTTCCCATGTGCAATCACGAGAATTTGTAAACTTGGATGAAACTCCCACTTTCATGCAATATAGTTACAACGATGTTGAAAGGAGCACAACACATCATGCCCCCTTTAACATCTACTTTATATTCAAAGGAATTGTCCCCTACAACCTTGGTGATGGTGTATGGCCCATATCGGAGAGAGCGAATCTTGCGGTAGGGTCCAGCGAGGCGCTCCTTTTGTAAATGTAGCCACACTTTGTCTCCCACCTGGAAGTTGTGTGGCACCCCATGTTGATCATGTCGCTTCTTGTACTTAGCATTGGCTTTATCCAAGATGTCATGAACCTGTTGGTGGATGTGTTGAATGCGCTCAATGAATTTGTTTTCCTTGTCAGTCTCAGACTGGACATGGGATGAATCTTCTTGAGTAGCCGCAAATGGCATGGCTACGTCAATGGGAGATAGTGGCTAGAATCCCAAGCCCACCTGAAAGGGGTTGTGGTTGGTTGAGATATGGAGAGCCTGGTTGTATATGTGTTGTACATAAGGGAGGCTCTCATCCCATGTGTGTGGATGATTTGAGTTGTACATGTAGATAATGTGTACAATCATTTGGTTGACGACCTCTATCTGGCCATCAGTTTGCAGATGGAAATCTGTGGACTTGGTGAGCTTGGTGTCCATCATCGACCAGAGGCTAGAACAAAATGTACTGTGGAACCTGTTGTCCCGATCTGAGATGATAGACTGCGGATTCTAAGGTGTACCCACACTCATTCAAGGAAGAGTTTAGAAGTGGCTTCTGCTGTGATATTCTTCTTCTAGGCCATCATAATGGATATCTTCAAAAATCTGTCGATGACCACAAAAACATAGTCATTGTCATGCTTAGTAGAAGGAAGGCCTGACATGTAATCCATGGAGATGGATTCCCAAGGTCAACTAGGGGTAGGAAACAGAGTATAGAGGCCTTGGTTCTTGATGGTTGGTTTGGAAATGGCGCGAGAAGTGCAGGAATTGATGTAATTTCCAACATCCTGTCGAAGGTTCGGCCAATAGAAATACTTTTGCAGTACTACCATGGTTTTCTCGACCCCAAAATTCCCAACAATGCGACTGTAGTGTGCCTCCCAAATCATCTTGGCACACTCTCTTGAAGGAACACAAAGGTGTCCCAGGTGACATAGCAAGGCATCCTGGACGTGAAAATTAGGAACTTTCTTACGCTCCAAGAGCGTATTGCATGTTTGGACAAATTCTGGATCACTTTTGTAGAGAAGAAGCCAATCAAAAGTCGTGTGCCCACAAGATTTAAGCACCGTGGTTAGTGCCATGATAGGTTGTTAGCTGAGGCAGTCTATAACATTATTGGTGCTTTCTTTCTTGTACTTAATGTTCAAATGAAACTATTGCAGGTATGTGGACCACTTTCAATGGAGATCATTCTACAACTTCCCTTGTGTTTGTATGAACTGCAAGGGTCAGTGGTTTGTGTGGATGACCATTTTCTTTCCCAAAATGTAATGCTTCCATTGTTGGCAAGCTTGCATAATGGAATACATATCTTTGTCATAAGTGGGATACTTTCGGACTATGTCAGAAAGTGTCTCAGTGTGATATGCTAGTAGATGACCCTGTTGAGTAAGGACTACCCCAATAACATAGTCGGAGGCATCTATCTTGATCTCAAATGGTTGTTGCAATTCTGGTAATGTGAGCACTGGTGCAGAGTAGAGGCGATGCTTCAAATATTCGAACACCTTCTGTTCATATTTAGACCAAAAAAAATTTTCTTTCGCTCCTCCCTTGGTGACTTGACTCAAGGGCCAAGTGATATGAGAGAATCCCAACACGAACCTGTGGTAGAAATTGACAAGACCCAAAAAGATGCAGAGCTCTGTTAGGGTGGTTGGGGCTGGACACTACCGAATGAATTGGATCTTGGATGGATCCACATGCACCCCCTGCTCATAAATAATGTATCCTAGATACCAAACATGGGTCATGCCAAAAGTTCACTTCTCCAAATTGACACACAACTTGTGTTGTTGCAGTCTTTGGAGGACATGTCAGATGTGGTGGAGGTGCTCTTCCCAAGTCTAGATGAAGATCATAATGTCATCCAAGTACACCACTACAAATGAGTTGGTGAATGGTCACAATACTTCATCCATTAGTCTCATGATGGTTGCAGGGGCATTCATCAACCCACAAGGCATGACCAACCATTCGAAAAGGCCCTCCTTGGATTTGAAGGAAGTCTTTCACACATCAAAGGGTTCAATTGGTACCTGGTGATACCCACAATTTAATTCGATCTTGCTGAAATATTTGTCCCCGTTGAGTTGGTCCAGAAGGTCATCAATCCATGGGATCGGGTACATATTCCGGACAATGATCTTCTTCAGTGCTCGATAGTTAATGCAAACTCTCCAAGTTCCATCCTTCTTCTTTCCCTGAGGGTGGATCATCAGGAAAAAAAAATTCCTGGTTTTGGCAATGAACTTACTACATTGTTTTGCATTAACCAATGAAATGGATGTAGGCGGTGCTATTTATGGAATCTTGTACAACTTGTTTCCCAAACTAATAATAACAACACAAGGCCTAGACTCATACACAACATGTCTCTTCCAGAAGTATGGTTGGCCTAATAATACATTAGAAACATCAAGAGGAGAAATTTCACATAATACCTCATCTGTGAAGGGATTGACGTTGTAGGGAAGGCAACATTGTTGGCTGACGTGGAGGTCCCATCCTTGGTGTAGCCACCCGATTATGTATGGTTGTGGGTGTGTTGTGGTCAGCAAGCCTAGTCGTTTCAAGACCTCTACTGAGATGGGGTTCTTCTGGCTATCGCTGTTGACAATGAACTGCAATGGGGAACCCTTTACCCACATCTGGGAATGGAAGAGGCACTCCCCCTCCTCTGTATATTTTGGTTCCTTCTTCTGGATCTTCGTGGTGGCAATGGTGTCGTTGGGCTCCGCATCGATAATGTGCTCCCCCGTGTCATTCCACTTGTTGGGTTATGATTCAGAGTCGGAGCCGGCATCTGATTCAAAATCCTTCAACTCGGCTACCAGTGACTGCTTGGCCCGACAATCACTTGTGTTGTGAGTGGAGCTCTTTTGGAACTCACACCACTTGCAAGTGTCCTTTTTTGGCTTCGTGGTGTTTTTATTTGGTTGCGGCTTTGGCAGGTTGTCTTGGGCCACCTCGCCTTGGCTTGGTCCTTTGTTCGACGGTTTGGGTGTACCTTTACCTTGTTTCTGAGTCACAGACCCAAAGTATCGCTTCTTCTATTTGAACTTCTTATCAATCTTGGAAGTATAATGGTATGCCACACCAAGCGAGGAGATGCCGAGGAACTCCATTTCTTCCTGAATGTATGTATGAAGACAACTGTGATACTTTAACACCAAATGTTTCTCCTAATCTTTGATGCCAAACTATGTGCGTAGGGTATGAAACAAATTCGTTAGCTCATGCACATCTTGGTCCCTTTGCTGTCGCAGTGTATTCCATTGTATGTATTTGTCCTCATAGCTCCCCATGGGATAATATTGTTCCTTGATGTTGTCTCAGAAAGAATTCCAAGTGGGTGAGACCAAGAACAGAGAGGGTTCCCCCTTGTTTTGTTGCTCCCAGTAGGTTTCCCACCAGTCCTTGACATGTGGGGTGGCTTTAAGGAGTGCAAAAATAATCATTTCTTGGTCGGAAAAGTCATGAACCGAGAAATATCCTTCTAACAGATTCAACTATCTATCAATGACATCTGCATCTATTTGGCCCTCAAATATGGGAATGTCAAAGTTTACTTGTGCCTTAAAAGGAGTGGCACGTCCAGAGTGGTTGTTGGATGTAGTTGTGCTGCCAGTGGGCAGCCATTGAAGGATCTGGGCAAAGTTGTCCATCATCATGTTCCTTTACTTCTTAAGGGCCTCCTCAAGCAATAATTTGATACTATCTCCTACTCCCTCATATTTCTAATAGATTTTAACTGATTAATTCGCTCAAGGCAAATCCATGGAAAATAAAATTTCCCCATAAGATCTTCCATATGGGAAAAGATGTATTGAATATCGAGAGAGAGGTAGCTTATAGTAGAAGAAAAAATGGTTGACATACCTTCATTCTCAAATCTTAAGGAGATAACATTCCTGTATGATACATACAAATTGATTGCCCCCACTTCAAAATTATAATAAAATATAAGATAGATGGTGAAAGGAAATTCATAAAATGATTGCCCCCATATAGTCCAAGACAAATGGTGAAAGGCAAGTCGTAAAATCGATTTCCCTCATTTTTTCCAAAAGATATGTTGAAAGGAAATTCATAAAATGATTTCCCTCATCTCAAATGAAATGCAAAAATGCTATTTGAAGTGCTGAAAGGAAATTCAATGGGAAATGTAGATAACTTCACCGGGGTACTGAACAGGCTCGCTGGTAGTGAAGAAATATCTATGATATCTGTAAGGTTGTCATACATGTATAAATATACTCTGGAAGATAGCTCTCTTTCCGATAATAGTTACATCTTGAACCAACAAGGGATTCCCTAAAGAAATTGTTAAAACTATCGTGCCTTGATGCGAAAAAAACCAACCAAAGTCTGATACTTCAGTTAAAGTTATTTCAATTATCGTAAACACATCCAAACTCAGTTTCAAGAAAAGGGAAACTATTAATAGCCTAAACTTAAGATCGGTAAATGATTGTGTTTTGAAAGTTTTTTGAGACACGACTGAAGTATAAATTCCTTTTTTATGATTTTTCAAAAGGTGTCTTCCAGAAATCCAATGATGACTCTACTTACCCAATAAAGGTACTTGGTCTACTGTTCTTCCACGCTTCAAAGGGAGACGTGATCCCAAGATGGAGACTATGTTGGAACATAGATAAATCCTAAGCCTTGAAACTTTACTTTCTCGAATTAGTCTATTTGAATTATTTGCGGGACATATTCTCATGTTTCTAGCTATTACTAGAAAATCTCCTAAACTTCCCTTAAGATGTGGAATATTTTGAAAACAAAAATTAAACACAAGGAAAAAAAAAATCTATTAAAATAATAATTTGTAATATGGATATTAGTATATTAAAGAGTAAGTTAATAAGTAGATAATGAGAAATTATCTCTTAAGTTTGGTAGAATTTTTTTGAAAAGTATAGTTTTTGAAATTGAAAGAACTTCAACTATTGAACTCAATTATTAATTTTTTTTCAACATTTTAAAATAGTTAAATTTGAAAAAATATAAAAATAAATGTAAAATTTTATTTTATGTAAAAAAAAAAATTAACTAATCATTTAAAAAAAATGAGTTTATCTACTTATAAATCACTCTCTATATTAATAAATATAGACACATATTACATAATT
>JZKD02S2280634.1:137533-152591 GCA_000966675.3 Picea glauca | reverse complement strand
ACTGCCACCTAGTCTAATCTCTCAGGCAGTTACGAGAGTGAACAACCACCTAGTTGAGTTAACTAGTCAACTAGTCTTCAGTTAACTGATTGAACAGAGAGTAGTGAGGAGCTAAATCAGGGAATAAAGGCTAATGCACCAGTTTGGTGATGATTCGAAGGACAGGTCGAATTAGCATGGTGATGATCCTAATATTGCATGGTGATAATACCAATGCAACATCTAAACTCAACTCAACTAGTCCAACGGAAGTGTGAACTGAAAGTGAATATTTTACATGTGAAATATTCTCCCCTAAAATAAAGGATTCTTGTAAATGACTAATTATGAAAAACAAACAAGGAAAAACCTTAGAAAAAAAAAATCCTAAGTGTTTGTGAAGTAACTCCAACATGCACCCAAGAATGCAAATGAATAAAGGAAAACAAATCTAGAAATAAAACATGTGCTAAAAGTAACTCCAACACATCCTCTAGGGAAATATGTTCTCTTATTCTCTTCTTCTTCACAATTCCACCTTAAGGTTTTATCACAAAATCATAATCTTCAATAGATAAACCCTAACCCTATACCTTCAAGATCCTCCAAAAATACCAAGAAACCCTAGTTAATTAAGAGACATTAAGAGATCGAGCACACCTCTGGTTTCTGATTCAGAGCCATTGGGATTCGAAAGATGATGTGGAAGGACACGGTTCAAACATTTACAGAGTTCTTTTGCCCCATTAGAACGTTGTGGATACTTGCAACGACATCTTCTGCTGTTATAGAAAAGGGGATTCGCTCCATAGGTATTCCTCCTACCAAGAATTGGAGATTCTTTCGATTCTTCCAACAGAATGACTTTCGATTCTTCCACAAAGCGGTTCAACGGAATGACTTTCGATTCTTCAACAAGGCAGTTCACTGTCCTGGTCGGCTCTTCTTATAACGACGTGTGGGGACATCCTGACGGAAGAAGAATTGTGATGCATATTTATGATTTAGAAACCAACTCGTGGACTCGAAATGAGAAGATAGTCCCCAACCATATTCATCCCAAAGGAAGGGGTATTTATTCGAAAGGAAAGTTTCACTGGGCTACGGGCAATCTCTTCGTAGCCTTCAATATTGCTAAGAGACGTTGGACACAAATCCCACTGCCAGAGGGATGCGGAAGGATTTTTCATCACAATTTAGGTGAATACGTTGGGAGTAGAAGGAAGATGATTTTTTTCGCATTTGGAAGTTGAATGAAGAAGGAAAATATGAAATATGGTGTGAGCTATGCACCAGCGGTTTGACAGAGAAACATCCTGTTGTGGCAGTGAACAACGCCGAGTTGATAATGGTAATTGATGACACAATAAATATGTCAATATTTAACTCTCATGGGAAATTGATCCTCAAAATGACATTGACATTGCCGGGGCTTCGCACGTCTCAATTGATGGCCGGGAAGATGCCACTACGAGGGCTCCGTACGTCTTAATGACCAGTTCGAGTTTCTGTAACAGCTATCGAATCTGACAACCTGTGGCTGCCAGAGTATCTATCCCAAATTTTAGGTCGTTAGTTATGCTTTTTAGTTCGATAATTCTTCTTTTTACGTCGTTAATTTTGCTTTAGTTCATGGAAGTGCGTCTTTCATGAAGATATTTAACTCTTTATTATATATTGTTGTGCATAATTTATATCATCCCATTCTGGAGTTAGCTCAACCATTTAATGTAAATGAGAATTTTTATAAAAAAAATTGTTATTATTTTCAAAAAAATCACATTTAATTAAATTTTTATTATTTTAAAAAAACCACATAATTAAATTTAGATGACAATTCTCTACTATCAATTATCAATTTTGAGAATTCTTTATTCAAATAACTATACCTATATATATATATTGAGAATTATTTATTCAACTATATATATATATATATATATTAAATTCTAGATTATTATGGGTTTGCATCTATTTATTCATTGTTTTGTTTAAGTTTAGTGTAAACTATTTCATAGGGTATTGATAACAACATGTATAGCTTTGTTTTTACTTTCAGGTTACCTTTTAAATGTGAGTTTTTGGACTATGAAGTTACCCCAATCCATTTTAATGTAAATGAAAATTAGAATAATATTTTTAGACTATGAAGTTAGCCTAAATGTAAATGAATATTAAAATGATATTTTTGTTATTATTTAAAAAAAAATCACATTTAATTAAATTTAAATAACAATTTATTATTATCAATTATTAATTTTGACAATTCATTTATTTTATATATATATATGAATGATTAAAATTATATGTAAATAAAAAATTATTACAAAATAAAATGTTAAAAAATTTTTATAATCAACATACAAAATTTTATTATACATTAATTTAATTGAAATTAAAATAAAAAATTAACTTATAATTTTTAAATGAAAATGAATCATTCAGTCACCAAAATATATAAGAGTGACCAGAAAAGGTGAAACATAATTATAATTAAAAACATTAACAAAGCCTAATAAAATTCATACAATTAAACACAAAATTTCTTTCAATGCATAAGTAATTCATTAATCATCATATAAGCATATAATATTCAGCAGAAATTAAATTTATCCACAACATTAAAATAAATTACATAATCATCACATAACTCAGCAAATTCATAAATAAAATACCTCTTCCTCATGCTAAACTCTCGCTTATCTGGTTGTCCTCTATGTTACTTTGCCCAACCTGCTGCTTTGATCAAGCCCTGCCCAAACTGACTAACCACCCAGCCAGCTAGGAGCAACCCGTCCAGCTTCCTAGCTCCAGGATATCGTAAGGAATCCTGGTCCCTGAGCCCAAAACTCCCAGCAACCCGGTGCCCCTTGCAATGGTTCACCAAAACTCCAAAACCAAACTCCCAAAACCAGAAAATATGCCAAAATAGGAATTACAGTCCTCTCCGCCAAAATAATGCTTCCTCCCCAAATTTTCATAATGATCTCCCATAGGACTCTTCCCCGTCATATCTTCCCCCATTCACCGACTCCTTCTACTGCATTAATTACCTTATCCTCCCCTTTATTACCTTATCCCATTCCTTTATTACCTTATCTGATTCCTTTATTACCTTATCCTTCCACCCCATGCTTCAATTCCCCCTTGCATACGTAAAGTATTATTTATAAATAATTTAAAGTTATTAAGCCCCTTTAATTTATTACTCAAATGTTTAATGAGTCAATTAATTAATTAATTAATAATTAATAAATTAATTAATATTATTAAGAAATAATCATTGTTTAACTAAAACATATTAGGACAGTTAATTATCTAATTAATTATACTTAATAAACCCTATGCAACTATTTAACCAGGGTTGTTACATACACCCACCCTTCAGGAAACTTCGTCCCGAAGTTAATATATTTCATGATACAAAAGAAAAGAAACATGGTTCACACATTCATAACAATTAACCTACATTATTAGTAAGTAAGACAAGAAAACTCATACATACTAGTGCACATGTACAAGAAATGCATGTGTAGCTAGTACATACAAGCCTCGTGCATGTACTAATAATCAATAACTATCACCCTTATAGTATTTTATGTATGCATCCAATCCAATCAACAAGAATATTCTTTTATAAAAGACAATAAACCAATCAAATGTTTGTGAAATTCTTTAATTACAATTATTTAGTTCAACAATTTTATTTAAACAACTGTGGTTTAGTTACGTAATTATGAATATTCATATATACACATTTTCTTTTTAGAAGGGAAAAACAATAAATTCCACCATCAGACAAATCTCTGTACTTTCTTAACTGTTTCTACTCATCCTTCCTCCCTAACTTACTTCCATCTTCATTCCTATCATTCAGCTATTGGACTATCTTGGAGCATCAACTATATTGACCTAACTCCAAATAGAACCCGTAAACAGAAGTGTCATTATCTTGACCAAACTTCCCCAGCAGGCAGGTGACAGTCATCATCACACTTCTAGGGGAGCATGAGCTAACACCGTCCTCCCATGACTTCAGGTTTCAGATGATACACGGTGGAAAATGCCTCCACCCCTCCTAATCATAACTAGGGCCCACACCATACAATGGAATATACAGTGGCACCATGTTGCTGGGAGTTTTGTCATCGTTTATTCAGTTTTGGGCAGTCTCATCACCTGAAATCCTGCACTGGTCCATATATCATAGCAATGTATCCAAACCAATATATTTTCACATAAAAAGATTCATACCATATTGTTTCTTGGCCAGTGGTCATGTCATCCACTTCCATCATTATTATCCCTTGGCTATTTCATAGCCCATGACCTGCAGATTAGTCTGTAACACAAACTCATACATTTTTATGCATTATCGTCATGTAATTGCATACAAACATCATTTCAATTCAGTATCCGTATACCAACAACATAAAAGTTTTCAAGTTAGAAATAGATCTCATAATATCCCATAATTCAATTTCGACACCCATTCATAAAATTATCGTTTACAAAATAGATTGCATCATATCCAACATCATCAATAGCATTTGAATGTTCATAAAATTTACATTCACATAGTAGATCTCATTATATCCATCGTTATCAATAACATTTAAACATTCATAAAATTTACATTCTCACAATATATCGCATCATATCCATCATTATTCAAATACATATAACATTCATAAAGATTCATACGTCTTAAAAGTTTAAGTGTATCATTTAATAGTTTCACTGTGAATAGAAAATAAAAGTATGTAGGCCTCAGGTAATCCTAGTTGTCTAAGTCAAAAGATGGTGTTACATACACCCAACCTTCGAGAAACATATTCTCGAGGTGGTAAAAAAAAGTGAGGGATAGTCTCGTCGTAGTGTCTCGATGTCTTCCCAAGTAGCAGATCCTGGACTATACTTGTCCCATTGGACCTTAACTTGGTCTACCAGACGGTTCCTGAGCTGTCGGACTCTACGGTCCAATATGCGTAATGGTTCTACCGTGAGAGTTCCCACGTCTGATACCTGCAATTCCTTCCAATTTAGTTTATGTGATTGATCAGCAACATAATGACGTGAAATAGATACATGAAAAACATTATGAGTTTTATGCAAGTGGGGTGGCAGTACAAGACGATAGGCAATGGGTCCAATTTTCTCTTAGATTCTGAACGGTCCTATAAATCGAGGTGACAACTTTGTCCCATTCCCGAACCACATGGTACTCTTATTACTCCTAATACAAATGAAAACCTGGTCTCCCACTTCATAACTTTGGTCAGTCCTATGTGCATCCGCATAACTTTTCTGCCTATCCTGTGCTTCCTTTAGTCTCTGCCTAATCTGAATCACCTGTTCCTCCATCTCTTGAATCAATTATGGCCCAACTGTTACCCAATCTTCTAATCTATCCCAACTCAACGATGTTCTACATGGCCTTCCATACAGAGCTTCATAGGGTGGAATTCCGATGGAGCTATGAAAACTGTTATTGTAGGCAAACTCTACCAAAGGTAGGTACTTCTCCCACTGGGTTTGATTATCCATGACATACATCCTAAGCATGTATTCCATGACTTGATTTATTCTCTCAGTTTTCCCATCTGTTTTAGGATGATAAGTTGTGCTTAAGTTGAACTGAATCCCCAATGCTGACTGTAAACGTTTCCAAAACCTAGAAGTGAATCTGGAGTCCCTATCTGAAATGATTTTTTTAGGTATCCCGTGCAAATGGATAACCTCACTTACAAACACACGTGCCACATTAGTGACATTGTAAGTGTCTCTAACCAGAATAAAGTGAGCACTCTTGGTTAACTTATCAACTATCACAAGAATGGCATTGTGTCTATGAGATATGAGCGGAAAAACCAACAAAAAAATCCATAGAGATGACTTCCCACTTGGACATAGGAACATCATGTGGTTGTAGGAGGCCTGTCGGGTGATGGTGGTCGTCTTTCACTTGTTGACACTCTAGTCACTTGGCGAAAAATGGACTACATCGCGCTTCATGCCTACCCAGAAGAAAAGCTTCCTCATGTCTGCGTACATCTTCTTCACACCCGGATGCAGACAATAAAGTGCTCTATGGGCTTCCTTCAATATGATGCTTTGAATATCCCCATTTTCAGGGATGTACATCCTTCCTAGTTATCTTAACAGTTCGTCTGCTTCTAGACTATATCCTTCATAATTTGGATCTAACTGCCTCAAACTCTAGAGGTTTGAGGTAACCTTTAAATACCAACTGTCTCCTTGGATTTGCATCAACATGCATTCCCTCAAATTGACCTTTAAGGGTACCAAGGAGAAGACACATGGTCTCCTACTCAAGTCATCTACGACCACATTTTCCTTTCCCTTGATGTATGAAATACCAAAATCGTACTCACTCATAAACTCACTCCATCGCCTTTTTCAGGCATTCAAATCCCCTGGAGTGAAGAGATGTTTTAAACTTTGATGGTCCATTTTGAGCTCAAAGTTTCGCCCCACAAGATAGTGCCTCCAAAGTTTCAGAGCTAGCATTACAACTGCCAACTCTAAATCATGAGTGGCATAAAGCTCTTCGTGTTTCTTCAACTTCCTTGATGCATAAGCTATCACTCCTCCATCCTGCATCAGCACAGCCCCCAACCCCTGCTTTGAGGCATCCATGTAGGCTATGAAGTCCTTTTCCATATTCGACACTCGTAGAATTGGTGCACTAGTTAGTAACCTCTTAAGCTCAATGAATGCACTATCACATTCTTCCTTCCATTCATACCTGACCCCCTTGCGCTACAAAGTTGTGATGGGTTTTTCTATTTTTGAGAATACTTTAACAAATATCTGATAATAACCTACTAGCCCCATGAAGCTTCTCACCTCATGGGCATTTTTTGGCACTGGCCACTCCATAATGACCTTTACCTTTTCTGGGTCTAGAGAGATTCCTTCACCGGAAATGATATGACCTAAATAGTGAATTTATTTCTGGAAGAAGGAACACTTCGACAAATTCCCATACAATTTGTTCTCCCTAAGGTAGGATAACACCACTCGTAAGTGTTCCTCATGTTCTCTTTCATTCTTGGAATATATGAGGATGTCATCTAGAAAGACTTATACGAAACGATCTAAGTACTTCCGTAATACGCCATTCATGAGTCTTGTTAGCAAAAAATTTTGTTTTGGGCACAAAAGTACCCAAGTCTACAGGTTGCACGAGAAGCGCCCAAGTACAGCACCGAAAAATCTCTTTTCCGATTACAAGTCAAGCGAGAAGGCGAATTTTTGTTGTTAGCAGCCAAAATTCATTTGTAAAGCTGATCGACGGTCATCGGGATTTCGGGGGTGCCATGTTGCTTGGGTCTTAGCACAAAAGATAACTCCCATATTTCAAGCCAAATCTAGGTCATCCGATCCAATTGGGATAGGTGGCAACCAATCAGCATATTGGGGATCGGTGTTTCAGGAGAAAAGGGACCTCCCGTTCTTTGCAGCTAAAATTGTCGATTGACAAAATGCCGGAGGCACCTTTGGAGTTGAGCCCATGGTCCTAGCACCAGGTCACATCAAGCGATCTTGTAAATGGGGGCATCCCCCTTTATAATAATGAATACTATCTGGTCCGTTCATCTGAAGGACGTGTGGTGCACATCTGTGTCACATCGACATTCGAGAGTTCGAGGGGTAAGCACTCCAAGTCATTTCACCTCTAGAAACATTGAATCTCGAAACATCGAAAGCGCCCTAGAAAATAGGCGTAGGGTCACGGCCCATGGTCACTCGAGAAAGTAGAAAGGGATGTACAAAAGGGAGGCCAAAAGCATCGAATTGAGTTTCATAAGGGGGGCACTGTGTTCTCCAGATGCTGATTCAATGTGATCTAAAATCCCGGTACCTGCTGGGAATGAATGAAGAAGAGAGAGGGTGGTTGAAACCTCGCCTCACTCACTAATTGCAAAGTATGGATTTTTCGGCTGAAAGTCTACCCGAGAAGGTCCTCTGTACTGGTTATTTTCATGGAAGCCACGTCGAGTCCTCGACTCGCCAGGGAATCCTGCACACGCTAATTCAGCATTTAAAGGCTCAGCTACCCCCTGGCGTGAGCCATGCAAAATTAAGGTGGCGTATGACAGAGGAGTGCAGGCCAGATTTGATTGAAGAGACTCCTTGTCCCGAAAGTCCAGTAGGCCTCTGTTGGGAAAATATTTAGGAGTATATATACTTAGTTTTGATTTTTTTAAAAGCATCGATGGTAGAGCGAAGCTCTTGATTGTAAAGTTTTAGCAAACACTCTAGTTTTCTGGTCATGCATATGTATGTAATATTTCTTGTCTAATGACAGACAGTCTTCTCACTCCGTCTAGTTTTCATCTCATACTGAGAGAGTTCATGATCGATTGATTCGTGCGAATTATTGGAATTATGTTATGATAAAGGATTTATTGTTGCATTGTTGTATTCTCTAGTTTTCTGCATCTGAATGTAAGAATATTTTGCGTTTAGATGTTTTCCCCTACATTCTGTTAGAAACCTGATTTTTACAACAAACCTTTGTTTTTCCCTTATACAAGTCTTCCCCCTACTCACCCTTACTACGAATTACTGTCTGAAGTTTATCTAAGACCTCACCTGTCCATGCATGCCTGGCCTAGTTTTGGAGTTAGAACAATATCGTCTGAGTTTAATTCCATTCGATCATCCTTTCATACATAAATCGTGACATAAACTGATGGGCGTCGGGCTCTACTCCTGCTGCAATCTAGGAGTGACTTCTGTCACCAACATTTTTGGCACCGTTGCTGGGGACAAAGTTGAATATTTTCCCTGGGCATAACGACATTGATCCTCTGGTTCTGAAGGTGCATCAAACATCAGAGCCCTTCAAGATTGCTACTGTGCACTTGGAAACTCCAAGGTTTCCACATCATTGTTTCATCTATGGCTACTGTTAGCACACCTGAAAGTTGACCCTAAGAAGATTTCTCGAGAAGGTTTCAGCAGCTGCTTTCTTAGCCTGAGAATCTTCCTGGGGTAACAACAATGTTAGGATCTGGCCTTTGATGGTGAACAAGGACCAGACACATTCGAAGTTGCGCATCTTTCACCTAGCGACTCCATGATTCAAGGATCGATTGGCGACTCCACTGGTTCAATATGGAGAAAATCCTTACTCCCTGATTTGCTCCTTTTATTTTTTCTGCTATTCCTGGTTTTCCTAATGTTGTCCCCTCTCCGAATGAATGGGGTGATTATTTGCCCATATTTGGAAAATGTGAAGAGGACAACCCTGCTCAGCACCTCAGTGAGTTTCATGAACTCATGCATCAGTGGGAGATACATCATGAGGATGTATTACTGAAGATGTTCATGTTCTCGTTAGCAGGATATGCGCGTAAATGGTATCATTCTTTAACCCCTTCTAGAATTTCTTCACTCAATGGATTCCATGTAGATTTCATTGCCTATTGTCAGAAGTTGTATCCCTCTGTGTCAATTTGTCATAATTGTTGTGGGGGATACCACAACTATATGCGAGATGAAACTGTTTCAGACGTAGGATGTGAAGATGGTCTTGATGACCTGGATCGAAAATCAATACTTTCTCCTCCCCATTCGTATGCATCAGAGGTGGGTTATGAAAGCGATGAATATCCCAAGGGGGAAGAGGATTCCTTGAGTGAGATGATGGAGCAGGTGAAATATCTCTCTGCCCAATTAGAAGGGTTGAAATATGAAGACTGTGCAGAGGATTTTCCATCCTAGGAGGAAGAAAATGACCTGAGTGAACTAGTGGAGTAGGCGATATTCCCCACTCCCCAAAGTGCAAAATTGGAATTTGAAGGTAGAAAAAAGGATTTTTTAGTCTTTGAGGCGGATGATCTAAGTAGCTCTTTTGAAGAGATTATTGAATATTTTTTGGATGCGTTAGCATCTTCCCCTAATGAGCCTGCTGTCTCAAATTTAAACAAAGAAGCCATTGTGGAAGAGGATCTTTCTTTCTTCCTTCATGAGATTTCCCATGATGTATATACATTTGGGATTGAAGAGAAGGGTGGAGAGACCGTTCCCTTTTTACAAGATGAGGGAGTCCATGGAGAAGAGGAGGAGGAACTAGAGGAATGACTGAGCATGCATTTCATGTTCTATCCGGAGCCAATCAACGAACAAACACCACCTGAGATCAGTGAGCCTACATCAGTTGTCCGCCTACCTGTGCTTATCAGAGATATTCAGCGATAGGTGGACAACTATGTAGCACAGGCAGTTGTTTGTCACCAATTTTCCAAAATTCGCCACTCATTCTATGACCCTGTCAGCAAGTACATGGAGTGGCATTTTCCCTATGCCTTGGAGCCATCCTATTTCATCTCAACTCCAGCCTGTAAGGAGAAGTTGAAGAGTGTAACCGTTCTGCTGTCACGATTACACCATTTGTTGATGATCATTGACAGAAGGAATTAGCTTCTGTCCAAGAAGCTTCTTGAATAACTATGGTGGAAATCTGCTTTCACCTATCCCCATGTAAAGTTTCTTATTAGCTTAGGATTGTATATAAATAAGCTCCTTTGAGCATGTATCTTTATTTTGTTGCTTTTATTTTTCGGCTTGTATTTTCAACAATGGGATTTTTTGAGCATGACCCCATAGCCCAACAACAAGGCACTGTAGCTGTGGAATGAGTTCTTAGAGCATCACAGGGACGACTCTTTCCCCCATGGAGCCTAATGATAGCAACATTTTTTGTTTTGGGCACAAAAGTACCCAAGTTTGCAGGTTGCACGGGAAGCGCCCAATCGCAGCATTGAAGAATCTCTTTTCCGGTTACGAGTCAAGCGAGCGAGCAAAGTTTTGTTGTTAGTAGCCGAGATTCATTTGTAAAGCTGATCGACGGTCATTGAGATTTTGGGGGTGCCATGTTGCTTGGGTTTTAGCACAAAAGATAGCTCCCATATTTCAAGCCAAATTTGGGTCGTCCGATCCAATTGGGATAGGTGGCAGCCAATCGGCGTATCGGGGATCAGTGTTTCGGGAGAAAATGGACCTCCTATTCTTTGCAGCTAAAATTGTCGATCGACGAAATGTCGTAGGCACCTTTGGAGCCGAGCCCACGGTCCTAGCAACAGGTCACATCAAGTGAGCCTGTAAATGGGGGCAACCCCCTTTATAATAATGAATACTATCTGGGCCATTCATCTGAAGGACGCGCGGTGCACATACGTGTCACGTCGGCATTCGGGAGTTCGAGGGGTAAGTGCTCCTCATCATTTCACCTCTCAAAACCTCGAATCCCGAAACGCCGAAAGCGCCCTGGAAAATAGGTGTAGGGTCACGGCCCATGGTCACTCGAGAAAGTAGAAAGGGCTATACAAAAGGGAGGCCAAAATCACCGAATTGAGTTTCAGAAGGGGGGCACTGTGTTCTCCAGACGTTGATTCGACGTGATCTAAAATCTCAGTACCTTCTGGGAATGAATGAAGAAGAGAGAGGGTGGTTGAAACCTCGCCTCGCTCATTAATTGCAAAGTATGGATGTTCCGACTGAAAGTCTACTCGAGAAGGTCCTCTGTACTGGTTATTTTCATGGAATCCACGTCGAGTCCTCGACTCGCCATGGAAGCCTACACACACTAATTCAACATTAAAAGGCTCAACTACCCCCTAGCGTGAGCCATGCAAAATTAAGGTGGCATATGACAGAGGAGTGCAGGCTAGATTTGATTGAAGAGACTCCTCGTCCTGAAATTCTAGTAGGCCTCTGTTGGGCAAATGTTTAGGAGTATATATACTTAGTTTTGAATTTTTTAAAAGCATCGATGGTAGAGCAAATCTCCCGATTGTAAAGTTTTAGCAAACACTCTAGTTTTCTCGTCATGCATCTATATGTAAGATTTCTTGTTTAATGACAGACAGTCTTCTCACTTCATCTAGTTTTCATCTCATACTGAGAGAGTTCATGATCGACTGATTCATGTGAATTATTGCAATTATGTTATGATAAAGGATTTATTGTTGCATTGTTGTATTCTCAAGTTTTCTGCATCCGAATGTAAGAAGATCTTGCGTTTAGATGTTTTCCCCTACAGTCTGTTAGAAACCTGATGTTTATAGTAGACCTTTGCTTTTCCCTTATACAAGTATTCCCCCTACTCACCCTTACTACGACTTACTATCTGATGTTTATCTAAGACCTCACCTGTCCATGCATGCCTAGCCTAGTTTTGGAGTTAGAACAATATCGTCTGAGTTTACTTCCATTCGATCATCCTTTCATACACAAATCGTGACATAAACTGATGGGCATCGGGCTTTGCTCCTGTTGCAATCTAGCAGTGACTTCTGTCGCTAACAAGGCTCATGAATACTGCTGGTGCATTAGTCGATCCCAAAGGTACTACGACAAACTCGTAGTGTCCAAACCGAGTTCGAAATGCAGTTTTAGGAATATCACCTTCCTCAATCCTTAACTGGTGATACCCTAATCGCAAATCAATATTTGAGAATACCGCTGCTCCTTTCATCTGATCGAAGAGGTCATCTATCCACGACATTGGGTACCTATTTTTCAATGTAGCATGGTTCAAGTCCGCGTAATATATACACAATCGTAAGGAACCATCCTTATTCTTTACAAAAGTTATTGGTGCACCCCAAGGTGAGACATTGGGCCTTATTATCCCTAAGTCTAGTAACTCTTTCAATTGCATTTGCAACTCACAAAGTTCTGGTGTTGTCATCCAATACGAAGTTTTGGAAATCGGTTTTGCACCACATTTTATCTCAATAGTAAAATCGAGCTCCCTCTCAGGAGGTAACCCTGGTAACTCATTTGGAAAAACATCCTTAAATTCTGACAATATAGGGTACTGATCTAATGAGGGTTCCTTCCTTTCATTCATTTCTTCCACTACATGTAGTCGACACCCTTACCTCAAGAATCACTTAATCTTCATAGTTGAGATAAAGCGTAATGACACCCTTCTCCGTACACCTTGGATCTCCATTGGCCTTCCTTCATCGTCCACATAGAGCACCCTTTTTGCAAAACAATCTACCAAAGCTCAATGAGCTTCTAACCGATCCATTCCAATGATTAGGTCGTACGCCCTGAGAGCACTGATGTATACCTTCAACCTGGTAGTACACACTCCCAGGTCTACTATACAATTATCAACACTAGGTCCTACCACTTGTTTTTCCCCCGAAGCCATATCGACTTGTTTAAAGTCATCGTGCTCATAGGCTACCAACCCACTTTTTTCTAATGCAGATGGTGAAATGAAACTATCTGTCGTACCATAATCAAATAAAATCTTAACATTGATATGATTTAGTGTACCTAATGACTCCACTACCGTGGATTGATGCTCAGCCTGGCGATTATAAACCGTTGTGTAAATCTAGTGGTTGCAACTTGCTCTTCCCATCGGGGTCTTTCCTTATCTATGCACGAATCCTGATTGTAACTATGGGCAGTCATGCTAGTAATGGAGTCCTCCACATTCCCAACAGGTAACATAGGATTGAACCTGTGCATTGTTATGTGACTGTCTCTGAAATGAGTTCCTTCCCCTGGAACCCCTGCCCCTACTAGCTATTCCCTGAGATGGTCGTGGACCTATCTGTGTCATTGGTAATGAACAAGATGTTGCACTCACTGCCATTGAAATCCCTATGGCTATTGTCCTTGGTGCAACTCTGTTACCATATGGATGTGGCCTTAAGCCCCCTCCCCTGGGAAATGTCCTAGGGGCCTTCCCTGCGAATCCAGAATGATGCGAAAAGTTTGGTCTTGTACCTCCGATTAAGTTCATATGTTCCTTCACATAACGTGCATTTTCCACAGCTTCCGCTACTGAAGACGATTTCCACATCCACACCATAGCCCTTATCTTAGGGTTCAACCCATAGACAAAGCGTTCTACCTGTTGTTGGTTAATATCTATATATGAAACATAGTTGACCAATTCCATAAACCTGATCTCATATTCTTCTATGGTCATGTTTCCCTGTTCTAGAGCATGAAACGCTCCTACCTATTGTTCCTCATAGTAAGCTGGTAGATATTTCCTTCGGAACCTCTCCTCGAAAACTTCCCAAGATACGGTGTCTGGTGTAAGATGCATTTGTCTTTCCAGGTTGCCCCACCAGTTGAAGGCACTGTCTCTCAACTAAAAAATCACTATCTTCGCCTTTGAGGTGGATGCATAGTCCCTTAAGGAAAAACACCTTGTCATGCCTTCCAACCATGCTTCTGTGCATTCACTGGCGCGACCCCCGGCAAACTCTGGAAGTTTGATCTTCTGCAATTCTCTAGTGATGTCTTCGGGTGGATTTCCTCCCCCTGAATCCCTTGATTCTTTTGTATTACCCGTTCCAGATCGTGGGGGTTCCACTTCGATGTCGCCCCTTTAAAGTCTCATTTATGGCCTCTAAAGAGCGTATTATGAGATCTAGTTCAGGCGATGGTGGAGGCGATGTTGGCGGTGTTGGCAGTGCCTGCGACGATGCTCCTTTGCCTCGATTCCCTCGAGTCATAACCATCCTATATGATTTAACCTGCATCAACCAAAGTTGTGAGGGTGAGTTCAAGGACGTTTCTCATTGCGCAACTTAACTAGAAAACAGGGCTAGGTGTAAGTTTTTTTTTACTTGTCTGTAAACAGACGTTACTCTCTTTAGGGGAGGTGGCTATGTTAGGGTTAAAGCATGTAAGCTTGATGTCTTCGCCTAAGAAAACTACTGACTCTCTCGTCTGGTAGCTATGCTAGCACTGTACCCCACTTGCTAATTCTTCTAGCTTACCTTCCTAGTGTATATGCCGCCTCCTTCCCGCTTTTCCTAGTCTAAGTCCTTAAACCTTCAGTTTAAAACTAATTAATCACTTTAACTAGTTTTGAAATTTAAACAAAATATAATATAATTTAAAACATTTAAAATTTAAACTATTAATTAAATCATAGATTCAAAACATAAATTTAAACCTAAAAACATAATTTAACATTAACATTAATTACTCATTAATTAATTAACATTAATTAATTACTTTTAATTAATTACAATACTTAGTTTTAATTTGAAACATATAC
>JZKD02S2280634.1:125416-135901 GCA_000966675.3 Picea glauca | reverse complement strand
TATATGTGTATGTATGTTCAATTAGAAGTTAGAACAAGGTCAGAACAGAGAGGGGTTTCATCATGTTTATTGCATTCCTTCATAAAAAAAATTGGGTACTCTCTTTAGTTCTGTGCATGCTTGCTAGCATCTTTTGCAATAAACTTTGCATAGATCATATTGTCTATTTCTCACAAATGCAATGGACCTTCAACTTTCTGGCAGACTCCATGCCCAACATTTTTTTTTAATTGTTAATCTTCCTCATTTGTCTATAGGGTTTGCTTTCTATTTTCCTGTTTGCAGGGATCATAAACCCTAAGAGAGAAAACACCTTCTCTGCTCTGCGTTCAAGCTATTATCTTCAGATTTGGGCATGGACCTTATTATTTTATTGGTTTATATATATATGACTTATTTTCTTTTGGTTTCTATACTCGAGGACTCCGAGTACGATCCCTAAGGTCTTATGATGATTTAGAAAATGCTTTTCTAACACAGTGGGGAGAAAATAAAGACCACTTGTACTCTCTGATAGAATTCAGGGCATTGAGGAAAAAGAATTATGAGCCAGTCCTTGAATTTACTCAGCTATTTAACAAACTTTATCATAGGATTCCAACAGAAGTTAAACCCTCTCAACCTCCAGTGAAGGTGACTTTTGCAGGGGCATTTGAGCCCAACTTCGCCCTACTTTTAAGAGACCGAAGATATGATACCCTCACAGGAATGCAAGACGATGCCATAGAGATCGAATCAAACATGATGGCATCGAGTAAACTAAAATCCAAGGTTGAGACAGGAACCAAGGAACCTAGATGCTTCAAAGAACAAACAGGATCCTCTGGATCTGGAAAATCTGTGGAAGAAAAAATGGACGACATGGCTAAGATAATTAAAGATTTGTCAAACAAAATATTTAGAATGGAACTAGACCAATCCAAACCTGATCCATTTGCTAGAAAATATTTCAGGAGAAATCCCAATTCTCAGACCCAACAGAAACAAGTGAAAAACAAAGACCAAAAAATACAAGCTCCATTTAAGTCAGAAAATTTTATAGGAGATGATATACAAAATTACGAGGGGTTAGAAGAATATGTAAAAAAACTTAGTGATGAAGACCATGAACCTCACCTAACTAGACAGGATTACGAAAAATCTATAGACCAAGAGCCCCTTGTTAAGTAACGAGGAAAGTATAAACAACTTGGGAGAGTCTGCATATCAAGGAATTGTCGACTCCATAATTGTCGAACTTCAACAAAAGTATAATTTAAGGCCCAGAGAAACAAGTACTACAAGTGTTTCACCAAAAAAGATTCTATTAAGAAACAAAGAAAATGAGGAAGTTGTAACCAAACAAATAGTTGAAAAACAAGTTGCCCAAGCTAAAACAATTCAAAAACAAGCTGCCCAAGCTAAAAGAGTTGAAACCAAAGAAACAAAAGCTAAGAAAACAAAAATATAGAAACAGAAGCTTCAACTAGGAAAAGCGAAAAAACAGCTGAAGGTTTTAGTTTAGAAAACGAAATAAATAAAATTAAAGTCCCCATGTCACTAGTTGAGCTTGCTAAGAATCCGATTTATAAAAAATAGATCGCTAAAATGATTAACTTCTCTGATGTGGAATGTCATGCAAATGCAATAAATTTAAAAGATGAAAATCCTACGATTATGTTTGGTCTGCATATTGAAAATGCTAAGGATTTTGTAGCTCCTTTGTATATTACATTAATTGTGCATGATGATTTACTTCATAATTGCATGTTAGATTCTGGGGCCTGTAACTACTTAGTGCCTAAATTTATCATGGAAAAGTTGGGCCTTGAAATCACTATACCTTATCATGATTTATATTCTTTTGATTCTAGAAATATTAAGTGTCAGCGCATGACGAAGTATCTAGTAGCGAACCTTGCACAAATTCTTGTGAAGAGTATCCTAATGGATGTAGTTGTTTCTGACATCCTTGCCAAGTATGGCATGCTTTTTTCGAGGTCTTCGGGTGAAAAAATCGAAGATCACTTCAACTAGACATGACATACGCTACTATCCCGATTTTTGGTGGGCAATTTACTTGATTATAGATAGAGACTAGACTGACATATACTGTAAGTGGCCCTTAGAACCCAAATAATTATCTAGTCTATGTTGATGATCAAGATCTAGGAAATTGTATTTTATCATTAGACAATGATTTTGATGACTGTATAGAAAAAGAAAATAAAAAAATTGAAAAAACACAAAAAAATGTAAATGCTAGGAAGGGAGTTTGGAAATTGTTTTTTGATGGTGCTTCATCCTGCGAAGGGGCAAGTGCAGGAATTTTATTTGTCACATCTAGAGATGAATATTTCATCCCTTTTTCATACAGATTACAGTGGGATATTGATTATACAAATAATGTTTGTGAATATGAAGCTCTTGTTTTAGGATTGGAGGTTGCTAGGAAATAAAAAATTGAAAATCTAATACTTTACGGTGATGCAAAACTTATCATAAAACAAATAAGAAACAATATCAAGCTAAACAACCAAGGCTAAGGTCATACAAAAATTGTTCTTGGATCTGATCGAGAATTGTTTCTTTTCATTTAACATTCATCACATCCCAAGAATAGAAAATCAAGAGGTAGATATCTTGGCTAAAGAAGTTGCGATGTTTGTGCCTCCTACTAACCTAAAGCTGAAGTATCATATAGAAATGAGACAGATACCTTCAATCCCAAATAATGTGCAACACTGGCAGGTCTTTGAAGATGACGAGTAGATAAGACAATTTCTAGAAATGGTAGATGAATTTTCTGAGACTCATATAGATCAAGAGAACTAGAATGATTCTATGTGGATCATGAAAGAAGGTGAAGACCCTGAAAGATTCCAAGATAATATCACAAACCGTCGGATGCTAGTACTTAAGAAAAATCAGATCCACAGAGGTCTGATACCTTTAGAAAGATTCTTTGACAAGGATGACATACCCTTGAAATCTACCTTACGACCTCAACCCGAGGAGGTTGAAGACTGTGACATAGGCACTAAATAAGAACCTAAGATAGTCAAGTTATTTAAATACCTTCCATCTCAGGTGAAAAGTAAATATGTCGAATTTCTTAAATGGTACCAAAATGTCTTTGCATGGTCCTATGACGATTTAAAAACTTATGATACCTCTGTAATTGAACATAAGATTCCTTTAAAGCATGGTATCAAACACTTTAGACATAAGTTGAGACAAATTAATCCTATCCTCTTGCCAGTAATAGAAAGAGACGTCAAGATGCTTATCGACACAAAGATTATTGTTCCACTTAGGCATTCTAAATGGGTAGAAAATTTAGTACTCATCCGGAAGAAAAGTGGAGAAATAAGGCTTTGTGTGGATTTCATAAATTTAAATTGGTCATCCTTGAAAGATAATTACCCACTGCCAAATATGGATCATGTCCTAGAAAAAGAAGTTGGAGCTAATAGAATGTTGATGATTGATGGCTTTTCAGGTGATAACCAGATTGTTGTGTACGAAGATGACAAAGAAAAAACTACATTCACTACTCCGTGGGGAACTTTCATGTATGATAAAATGTCTTTTGGTTTGATGAACATAGGGGCCACTTTCCAAAGAGCAATGGATATAGCTTTCATTGGTGAGAGAGATAAATTTGTTGTCATTTACTTAGATGATCTGATAGTATTCTTGAATTCCGATGCAGAACATCTGGTTCATCTCAAACAAACCTTTGAGAAATATCGAAATCGTCGTTGCTCTCACCCATCAAAGGAAGTTGTTGACCTAAATATCCCTCATCCTGGTATGGTTGCAACAAATTGCAATGCTTAGGTTGAGGCGAACAAATAAATATGGTTGTGATGGAACCAACCAATAACGCTAATGATAGGTAAGTTTTATACGGTAAATTGAATGGCTATCGCAGTTGATCAAAATTGATTATGCCTCGAACTAGCTGAAGTCGTAGTTGATTGCTCCAATTCACCCTAGGCATGCATAGATTTGGATTTCCGACCCACCTATATCACCCAACTCGATATCTTAGTACTATCATAGGCTATTGACTCGGATGTGAGGTCTGGGCAAACTCTACAGCTGAAGAAGAAGGCTAAACCCATTAGAGGGATTTATCTCTAAACCCCAAAAAGTATCATTTTTCTATGCAGGAAGGAAATCATCTGGGCCATATAGCTTCAAAGGATAGGATCAAGGTTGATCCCAAGCAAATCGAGGCTATCGATACAATAAACATTCCTAGAAATATAAAAGATATATAGTCCTTTTTAGGAAAAATAATTTTTTTGAGACGATTTATCTCGAACTTTGCTGAAATTGTAAAATTAATTACATATATGCTAAAGAAAGACAACGGAATCAAATGGATTGTCGAAGCTAAAGCATCATTCGAGCGAGTTAAGAAAGCTATAAGAGAAGCTCCAGTATTAGCTAGTCCTGACTATACTAAGGAATTCTTGATCTTCTCTTTCACATCTGAACATACTATCGCAGTTGTACTCCTACAAAAGAACGAAGAAGGTTTTGAGCATACCATATCCTTTTTCAGTAAAAGTCTCAAAGACGCTAAAATCAAATACGACATACTAGAAAAACAAGCCTATGCGAAGGTGAAAGCTCCCAAATCTTTCAGGACATATGTATTGCATTCCATAATAATTTCCTATGTTCCAACCAGCTATGTCAAATCTATATTGGTACATCTAGATAATGATGGTATAAGAGGTCAATGGTTAGCCAAGATTTAGGAGTTCGATCTAGAATTTAAACTGACCAAGTTGGTTAAAGGCCAGGATCTGGAGAAATTATTAGCATAATCAAATTTCAGAGCACTTGGGATAAATCACCTGGAATCACATGGATATATTCTATACATAGGAGAACTTGACAACCAAACCCCCACATCCCATATCAAGGTTAAATTTTCTTCCTCTGACTGGTATCGCGATATCGTTTCATATCTCCTCACCCTTCAGTGCCTGGGTGATATGACTCCATCCAAAGCAAGAATGTTGAAACTACAAGCAGTTAAGTATTGTATTATTGAAGGACAATTGTACTAGAAAGACCCCCTAGGTTTTGTGTTACGATGTCTAACAAAACCCGAAACAAAGCATGTTATAAATGAATTTCACAAAGGGATGTGTGGAGGACATCATGCATGGAGGGCCATGACCTACAAGATTATAAGTGTTGGATATTATTGGACAAATTTATTTAGTGATGTGAATGCTAAAGTCAGAGCCTACAACCCTTTCCAACTATTCTCTCGAAAGAAAAATCTTCCCGCACTACCTTTGGTCCCAGTCAAAATAGAGGCTCCTTTATGGGGCTTGGAATTCATTAGAGAAATCCACCCATAATCAAGAACTGAAAATAAATGGATTTTAATCTCTACCGATTATTTCACGAAATGGGTGGAATCCATTCCAACTTGGAATGCCATAGATGCAGTAGTTATAAAATTTTGGGAGGAGAACATTCTACCCAGATTTGGCTACCCACGGGAAATAGTTACAGACAATTCTCAAGAGTTCAAATCTATGGCAATGATAAGTTTTTGTCAAAAATAAAACATTGTGCTGGGGCATTCTACAACCTATTATCCTTAGGGAAATGGGTTGGTCAAATCATACAACATAATTTTTATGAATATAATCAAGAAAGTATTAACAAAAAACAAGAAGGCTTGGCACGTCCACCTAAATTATTCCTTATGGGAAAACCAGATCGACACTAAGAAATCAATAGGTATGTCTCCTTTCCAAATGCTTTATGGAACTGACGTTTTCGTCCCTAATAATCTAGCTCTTCCAGTAATGAAGTTGTGGCAAGATGAAAACGAAGAGCCGAATGATGTGATGAGGAGGATAAATCAAATAATTGAAGTCTAGCAAAATAGAGCTGAATGATGTGAAGAGGAGGATAAATCAAATAATTGAATTCTAGCAAAACAGGGCCAAAGTCGATGACAGACTTAAAAAATATCAAGATAATATGAAAGCCTTTTTTGACAAAAAGGTGAAAGACATGGAATTTCTTACTAGTGATTTATTTTTGAAATGGGATGCCAAGAAATAATATGTGGGCAAACCCGACAAGTTTGATCATCTCTGGTTCAGACCGTTCAGGATTTCATTCACAAAGGGGAAAAATTTATTCTTACTAGAGAATCTCGACGAGAAAACTTTCGATGCCCCTATCAATGGGCACTATCTAAAACATTATATGCAATAAACATGTTTCATAATTCCATTATATATACCGGTTTGGTTTTGTTTTCTTTTAGAATTTTGTTTTCTTTCGTAGCTTGCCTAAATTTTACTTTTAAATAAACCTAGTTTTATTGATTACTCAAAAACGAAAAAAGAAAATATTTGTATTGCATATCATTTCTATTTTGTGGAACTCTCTGATTATTTCCTATTTGTAGAATATTTATTATCAGATGAAAAATAAGGAGGTATCAGAATCTAACACTTAGTTTGCAAAACGATTATCTCTCTCATAAAAGGTGATAGACTAACAATCGGTTTGATTGAAAACGTAAATAAAATCTGAGGTATGAACTTCCATGCTCATGGTTTAAGATAAAAAAAATAGAAAGAAATCCTATCGGATATAAACGAGGTTCTACTCTCGTAAGTATAATCACCTGGTCAAAGATAAAAAAGTATAAGTTTCTAGATTTTTGAATCAAATGAAAATAAGACAAAAATAAAGATAAAGGAGAGGTGTGATAGTCAAGAAGTGAACTGAAGTGGAAAATAGATTCTTTTTCAACACCCCTGACTCCTCACTCTGTTTTCATTTTTTCTTGTCCAAAAGCTTTCACCACACCCTGATTTTCTTTACATGCTCTTAAATATTTACATAAAGAATGAATTTTCCCTTACCTCTGAAAACATAAAAAACATATCTTCAAAACGAGTTTAGGCGAAAATATTTATGTTCCTCTGCTTTTAACTGAGACAAAGTATGTCTAGGATAATCCTGGTAACTTTATCTTTTGTAACAGATTTTAACTGATTAATTCGCTCAAGGCAAATCCCTGGAATATAAAATTTCCCCATAATATCTTCCCTATGTGAAAATATGTATTGAATATCAGGAGAGAGGTAGCTTAGAGTACAAGAAAAAAATGGTTGACATGCCTTCATTGTCAAATATTAAGTAGATATCATCCTTGTATGATACATACAAATTTATTGCCCCCACTTCAAAATTATAATAAAATATAAGACAGATGGTGAAAGGAAATTCATAAAATGATTGCCCCCATCTAGTCCAAGACAAATGGTGAAAGGAAATTCGTAAAAACGATTGCCCTCATTTTTTCCAAAAGATATGTTGAAAGGAAATTCATAAAATGATTTCCCTCATCTCAAATTAAATGCAAAAATTCTATTTGAAGTGGTGAAAGGAAATTCAATGGGAGATGTAGATAACTTCACTGTGGTACTGAACAGGCTCGCTGGTAGTGAAGAAATATCTATGATACTTGCAAGGTTGTCATACATGTATAAATATACTCTAGAAGATATCTCTCTTTCCGATAATAGTTACATTTTGAACCAACAAGGGATTCCCTAAAGAAATTGTTAAAATTACCATGCCTTGATGCGAACAAAATCAACCAAAGTCTGATACTTCAGTTAAATTTATTTCAATTATCGTAAACAAATACAAACTTAGTTTCAAGAAAAGGGAAAATATTAATAGCCTAAACTTAAGATCGGTAAATGATTGTGTTTTGAAAGTTTTATGAGACACGACTGAAGTATAAATTCATTTTTTATGATTTTTCAAAAGGTATCTCCTAGAAACCCAATGATGACTCTATTTACCCAATAAAGACACGTGTTCTACTGTTCTTCCACGCCTCAGAGGGAGATGCGATCTCCAGATGGAGACTATGTTGGAACACATATAAATACTAAGCCTTGAAACTTTACTTTCTCGAACGTAATATTTTTTATAATGACTCATAAGTCAGCTTTCAAATGTTAAATAAAATTTTCTTCTAGTCTTAAAGTGCACACGATGTCCACCATCGATCAAGTCTCACTGCTGATCGAACGATTCCCGTTTTCCCCTGGGTTTTGGAGCCACCTGATTATTAAAAATTCAAGCCACTAGAGGTTGCTTCGGAGCTTCTCACTTTGAGCGTTTCACCATGTCGCAACTTTAAAGTTCTAATACCTGAAAAGTTTTCGAAAGATCCTAGTCATAGTACAAATATAGCTTCCTGAGTCTCGATACATCACTACAGGTAATGGCCTTTCAGAAATTTAATAAAAGTTAACATGCCAAAACACGAAGAAGTAAATGCCAAAAAGTTAAACCTCAATTAATTAAGTTAACCTTGATTAAAAGTTAATTAATAACTTCACACTTCGGAGTTCAGATATTCACCATCCATCACTTTCTGAAATCTCGAAGTCCGAACTTACGAAATAGATTAAACATTAAGCATGGTTAATTAAAACTAAAAAATAGTCATTTAATGATTAATCACTTCACAGTTTCGGGTTTCGATAATTCTATCTCGAGCTACTGTCAAAATACCGAAGTCCGAAAACCTGAAAACACTTAAAGATTAAACACGATTCAATCATTTGTTAAACAAGATTATCTCGTAATTAATTTTTTGTGAATTCGCAATTCAGGAAATTTGAAATATTTTCATCCAAGCTCCCAATCACGAACCACCAATATTAATGGCATTAATCATGGATCAACGACAATGATTTCAATATAGATTGCAGATCACCGCCTAGATTTTTTTCATTAAGGTAAATGAATGCATCCTTAGTAATGGTATTCACAAATCAATACACTTAAGGTGAATAAGGATGTTAGATTTTGAATTCTATTTTCATTCTCACATGATAGCAAGTTTTAGTCGACTAAGAATCTTATGCACTCCCCTGTAACAGATAACACAATGTTGATTTCACTAATATCATGGAACCAAGAAAAATGGCTAAAGCAATTGGGGGAAGCACAAATCCAAACACAAATGCTTTGTCCGACACCTCACCGAGAGCCATAGATACTGTAAAATCTTGGACTCAGGTGTTCTATATTCCACATCATGATATAATAAATTTCCCAGAGGATTCCTATGATGAAGTGACCAAAACCCATGCAACGAAGCTTAGGGATATATCTTAGTTAGAGCTGCAAAAAATAGCCACGCGACTGAGGCTCATGCCATATAATGATATGATAGTCTGGACCCTGGAAAATGTTGACATCTCAACTAGGAGCATCTGCAATTCACAAAAGGTTGTTGTTGGGTCTTTTCGACTGGAGCATATACATGTAATGTATAAATTATCCCCCTCTTTTAAATACAGTTACAACACATCTTTCATAATGGAGTTTGATGAAGAAGAGTGCATTCAATATGGAAAAAACTACCCTGATTTAATCAAGGACTGGTGGGGACACCCTAATAAATTCAGAGCAGACAGTCATGGCATATATGCCACAACATCGTTAGATGCCCATATGATATATGTGTCTATGATGTTATGTAGAATTTTCGGGAAGAAGAGCTCTTCTCACTTCCTGTTGGCATGGGTACCAATCATGCAAGAAGTGGCACAAGGCTTCTCTTTCAACAGGGCCAATATGTTATCAGACAATCTGGATAAGGAAATCACAAAGTACCAGTCGATGAAGGCCAAAGGGAAACCTACCCATTTCTATATATCAGCATACATTATGGATGCCATTTTTTTTATGACTCCTTTCCCTCTGATGATTTGGAGCTATACCCCAACCAACGCCGAGCCCATACATTTCTATCACTCCAAGATGTGGGAGGATAAAGCTAGATATTTCTTCTATGAAATCTTTCATTATGTAGCGGTGTCGATTCATATTTCCCTATATGGTTTCTCGTCTCCCAGGATTTCAGATAGGATCATGGCCAACCTGGGTAAAATAGTAGACTGGTATATTGAGGAAAACATTTCGTACATCATAGTTTTTGGGTGCTCGGTTCACCTCCATGCTCTACCAAAGTTTTTACCAGATCGGCTAGTATGTCGAGAGGTGGCATATCAAACCATGACAGGGGCCATCCGTAAAGAATTAAAAGCGGCCTTGAAAAAGGTATGGCCAACCTTCCCTCTTTAGGTTGGCATGTTTTCATTGTTAGATTCCGACCATTCAAAAGTAGAGGTTGCAGCTCTAGAGGATGTCAGGTTAGTTGATATTGAGTTTAAGAGGTACAATCCCTAAAATATCGTGGAAACCAACTTAGCCCAATAAAAAGAAATTATGTGCACGATATTTCCCCGCATGATGAAATATTCAGGGAAGACAGGTCATACCGGGAAGTGTTGAGTAGAGTTCGTGTTAGAAAAACAGGACCGTGGAGCAATAAAATAAAACAAATGCAGAAACAAAACACAGAAGACACACAATACAAGAGAGACACAGATTTACGTGGTTCACCCAGTGTGG
>JZKD02S2280634.1:100652-116545 GCA_000966675.3 Picea glauca | reverse complement strand
TTTAAAAAAAAAAAAAAAAAACATTACATCTAAAATAACTTCATAGTTATAGTCATGATTTAGCTATGTATTCAAAAGAAAACCTTCTCAGATCCACTTTGCAAGATCAAAATGCTATAATAGGGTCCATTGACCATCACCAAGCAATTTATCAAAATAAATTCAAACTCAACTTCCCACACCATGTTGAAATGCATATATTTTCCAATCTTCTAACTCCTATAAACTTATAATCTTCATTATTAAAATAAAATAAAGTATGATACAATAAGAAACTCTAATCAACATCAACCTATACCTATAGTTCTCAACCACACTAATTCAATGTTCGTGTTTAACACACCCCTTAGATGGTCCTTGAACCACACAAAAAGGGTTGACATTGCCTTATTAAGCACAACTTTTTATTTCCCATAACCACTCAACACCCACATTTCGCTAAGTTGACCACAATTATTTTACAAGCATGTGGAAATAAACACGTGGAAAGAAGGTTAAGAAAATGCCAAAAACTCAAGTCAAATCCCACGGCTCTCACTCTGTGGAAATTTGGCGCTGCGGTACATCGTTTGAGTGTGATGGAGAAAAGATTTAGGAAGCAGCCGATGCATGTACTTCGTGAATCCTAAGTTAATGTTTTTAAATATACCAATGTTTTTAATTATACCAATGTACTTTCCATTATAATCAAATTTAGTCAATGTATGTATTTCATAATTTATATTATTTAGTGAATGTATGTAGTCAAATTTCGTAAATTGAAACTCTATCTTTGTCATTTTTATTGATAAAGTTTATAGTAAGTCGAGAATAATTTAATGTTTCCAATTATAATCATACATGCAATTTTTATTATAATAATAATAATAATAATAATAATAATAATAATAATAATCATCTACTTTTAATATTACACTCAACTCATAGTAAATTGAAACTGTATCTCAACTATTTTATTAATAAAATCTATACTAAGTCTATAATAATTTAATGTTTCTAATTATAATCTGACATGTAATTTTCATTGTAATCATATTATTATAATAATAATAATAATAATAATAATAATAATCTATTTTTAAAATTACAGTTAAGTCATAGCAAATTGAAACCCTGTCTCAACTATTTGACTAATAAGTCTATACAAAGTCTATAATAATAATAAAGGTTATAGTCAAGTCATACTAAATTCAAACCCTATCTCAACTATTTGATTGGTAAAGTCTATACTAAGTTATGAATAATTTAATGTTTTCAATTATAATCACACGTGCAATTTTCATAATAATAATAATTTGTTTTTAAGGTTACAATCAAGTCATAGTAAATTGAAACCCTATCTCAACTTAAAGTCTATAATAAGTCAGAATGATTTAATGCTTCCAATTTTAATGAGACCTGCAATTTTCATTGTAATCATAAAATAATAATAATAATAATAATAATAATTTGTTTTTAAGGATATAGTCAAGTCATAGTAATTTGAAACTCTATATCAACTATTTGATTGGTAAAATCTATACTAAGTAGAGAATAATTTAATGTTTCCATTTATAATCAGACATGCAATTTTCATTGTAATCAAATTATAATAAAAATAATAATAATCTGTTTTAAGGTTACAATCAAGTCATAGTAAATTGAAGCCCTATCTCAACTATTTGACTGGTAAAGTCTATATAATTTAATTTTTCCAATTATAATGAGATATGCAATTTTCATTGTAATAATAATAATAATAATAATAATAATAATTTGTTTTTAAGGTTACAATTAAGTCATAGTAAATTAAAACCCTATCTCAACTATTTGAGTGGTAAAGTCCATACTAAGTCTAGAATAATTTAATGTTTCCAATTATAATGAGACATGCAATTTTCATTGTAATAATATTAATAATAATAATAATARTATATTTTTAAGGCTATAGTCAAGTCATAGTAAATTGAAACTCTATCTCAGTCATGCAATTTTCATTGTAATCACATAATAATAATAAGAATAATAATAATAATAATAATAAATAGTTTTTAAGGTTAGAGTCAAGTCATAGTAAATTRAAACTCTATCTCARCTATTTGATTGGTAAAGTCTATACTAAGTAGAGAATAATTYAATGTTTCCAAWTATAATTAGACATGCAATTTTCATTGTAACCATATTATAATGATAATAATAATAATAATAATATGTTTTTAAGGTTATAGTCAAGTCATAGTAAATTGAAACCCTATCTCAGCTATGTGACTGGTAATGTCTATACTAAGTAGAGAATAATTTAATTTTTTCAATTATAATGAGATGCTATTTTCATTGTAATCATATACTAATAATAATAATAATTTGCTTTTAAGGTTACAGCTAAGTCATAGTAAATTGAAACCCTATCTCAACTATTTGAGTGGTAAAGTCCATAGTAAGTCTAGAATAATTTAATGTTTCCAATTATAATGAGACGTGCAATTTTCATTGTAATAATAATAATAAGAATAAGAATTTGTTTTTAAGGTTATAATCAAGATATAGTAAATTGAAACCCTATCTCACCTATTTGACTAGTAAAGTCTATACTAAGTAGAGAATAATTTAATGTTTCCAATTATAATGAGACATGGAATTTTCATTGTAATCATATAATAATAATAATAATAATACTAATCTTATTTTAAGGTTAGAGTCAAGTCATAGTAAATTGAAACCCTATCTCAGCTATTTCACTAGTAAAGTCTATTGAGGTATACATACCCTACTTCCTTTGAATTTGAACTTATGACCTCTTATGAAAAAGCACATGTTCTTAACTATTAGACCCACTCAAACTATATATATATGCAAAATTATAATTTGAAAGCATGCATCCATCTTATTCCTATTTTAATTTATTAAAGATTGAGAAATTATTTTTAGAAATAAAGCGAATTCACTGTTGGCAAAAGTACGCCCCTCAACTTATAAATCTATCCAGAGTCCTGTCCTTTTCCACAGTTTGATGCTGCTCGATCAAAATTTACCTAGTATTATGCATACTTACCTAGTATTTACCTAAAATTTACCTAGTACTTATCTAGATTTATGCATACTTCCTCCCCATTGCATTGATTTCCTCCATGAGATGAGGAAACTTCTGTTGAACTTGGTCCCTGGTGAGCCGCTTACCATGATGAAGGAGTTTTCCTGCTTTGACAACTCGATATAGATGGATCCTTTGCTGGTGGGTGTTCTTCATATGTGTGTCCATAATCTGATCAGTTGTGGCTTGTTCCGTGCAATCTGGGTTTAACTATGTTGGTGTGAGTTGTTCCGCCATGTCGGATGTGTCCACTAGAGGTGGAAAGTAGGGACGAAGGTGGTCCACATTGAACACTAGTTGCAGACCAAGGAATGGTGGAATACTAAGCTCAAAGGAATTGTGCCCTACAACCTTGGTGATGGTGTATGGCCCATATCAGAGCGAGCAAATCTTGCGGTAGGGTCCAGTGAGGCACTCCTTTTGCAAATCTAGCCACACTTTGTCGCCCACCTGGAAGTTATGTGGCACCCGATGTTGATCATGTCGCTTCTTGTACTTAACATTTTCTTTATCCAATATGTCATAAACCTATTGGTGCATGTGTTGAATGCACTCAATGCATTTGTTTGCCTTATCAGTCTCAGACTAGACATGGGATGAATCTTCCTGAGTAGTCGCAAATGCCATGGCTATGTCAATGGGACATAGTGGCTGGAATCCCAAGCCCACCTGAAAGGGGTTGTGGTTGGTTGAGATATGGAGAGCCCAGTTGTAGCTATGTTGTACATAAGGGAGGCTCTCATCCCATGTGTGTTGATGCTTTGAGTTGTACATGCACATAATGTGTACAATCATCTGGTTGACGACCTCTGTCTGGCCATCAGTTTGCAGATGGAAACCTGTGGACTTGGTGAGCTTGGTGTCCAGCATCGACCATAGGCTAGAACAAAATGTACCGAGGAACATACTGTCACTATCTGAGATGATAGATTGTGGGATTCCAAAGTGTACCCACACTCATCCAAAGAAGAGTTTAGGTGGATTCTTCTATGATATTCTTCTTGCAGGCCATCATAATGGACATCTTCGAGAATCTGTGGACGACCACAAAAACACAGTCATTGTCATTCTTAGTAGAAGGAATGCCCGACATGTAATCCATGGAGATGGATTCCCAAGGTCGACTAGGGGTAGGCAACAGAGTATAGAGGCCTTTCTTCTTGATGGTCAGTTTGGAAATGGCGCAAGCACTATAGGAGTTGATGTAATTCCCGACATCTTGTTGAAGGTTCAACCAATAGAAATACTTTTGCAGTACTGCCATGGTTTTATCGACCCCAAAATTCCCAACAACTTGACTGTAGTGCGCCTCCTAAATCATCTTGGCACACTCGCTTGAAGGAACACAAAGGTGTCCCAGGTGACATAGCAAGGCATCCTAGAGGTGAAAATTAGGAACTTTCTTACACTCCAAGAGCGTATTTCATGTGTGGCTGAATTCTGGATCACTTTTGTAGAGAAGCATCCAATCATAAGTCTCGTGCCCATAAGATTTGAGCACCGTGGTTAGCGCCATGATAGGTGGTCAGCTGAGGCAGTCTATAACATTATTGGTGCTTCCTTTCTTGTACTTAATTTTCAAATGAAATTGTTGTATGTATGTGGACCATTTCTCATGGCAATCGTTCTACAACTTCCCTTGAGTCTGTATGAACTGCAAGGATCGATGGTCTATGTGGATGATCATTTCTTTTCCCAAAATGTAATGCTTCCATTGTTGGCAAGCCTGCATAATGGAATACATATCTTTGTCATAAGTGGGATACTTTCGGACTGTGTCGGAAAGTGTCTCACTGTGATATGCCACTGGATGCCCCTATTAAGTAAGGACTGCTCCAATAGCACAGTCAGAGGCATGTGTCTTGATCTCAAATGGTTGTTGCAAGTCTGGTAATGTGAGCACTGGTGCAGAGAAAAGGCAATGCTTCAAATATTTGAACACCTTCTGTTGATATTTAGACCAAAATAAATTTTTTTTTGCTCCTCCCTTGGTGATTTGACTCAAGGGAAAAGTGATATGAGAGAATCCCAACACGAACCTACAGTAGAAATTGGCAAGACCCAAAATGTTGCAGAGCTTTGTTAGGGTGGTTGGGGCTAGCCAATACCAAATGACTTGGATCTTGGTTGGATCCACATGCACCCTCCGCTCATCAATAATGTATTCCAGATACTGAACCTGGGTCATGTCAAAAGTGAACTTCTCCAAATTGGCACAAAACTTGTGTTGTTGCAGTGTTTGGAGGACCTTTTCGATGTGGTGGAGGTGCTCTTCCCAATTCTGGATGAAGATCATAATGTCATCCAAGTACACCACTACAAATGAGTTGGTAAATGGTCACAATATTTCATCCATTAGTCTCATGAAGGTTGTAGGGGCATTCGTCAACCCACAAGGCATGACCAACCATTCGAAAAGGCCCTCCTTGGATTTGAAAGGAGTCTTTCACACATCAAAGGGTTCGATTGGTACCTAGTGATACCCAAAATTCAATTCGATCTTGCTGAAATATTTATCCCCCTTAAGTTGGTCATGAAGGTCATCAATCTGTGGGATCGAGTACCTATTCCGGACAATGATCTTGTTCAGTGCTCGATAGTCAATGCAGACTCTCTAGGTCCCATCCTTCTTCTACACCAGCATGATCGAGCTCCCACATAGCGATGAACTTGGCCGGATGACACCTTTCTGCAATATCTCTTGAATCTGCCTCTTGATTTCGTCGTTCTCCAGAACAAAGCACCAATAGATTGGTCCATTGGGAAGCGACGCACCAAGGTTCATATCCACGGGGTGCTTGACATGGTACTATAGAGGCACCCCTGCGGGGGAGGTGAAGATGTGCTCATACTCCTCCACGACCTTATCCATCTGTTGTTGTCGTGAAAGGGGCCCTGTCTGGAGGTCGTGGCCACAATCTTCTTCTTTCCCTGAGGGTGGATCATCAGGAAAAAAAAATTCCTGGTTTTGGCAATGAACTTATTGCATTGTTTTGCATTAACCAAAGAAATGGTTGTAGGCGGTGCTATTTCTGGAATCTTGTACAACTTCTTTCCCAAAGTAATAATAACAACACAAGGCCTAGACTCATACACAACATGTCACTTCCACAAGTATGGTTGGCCTAATAATACATCAGAAACATCAAGAGGAGAAATGTCACATAATACCTCATCCGTGAAGGGATTGATGTTGTAGGGAAGGAGACATTGTTGGCTGATGCGGAGGTCCCATCCTTGGTGCAGCCACCCATGGTGTATGGTTGTGGGTGTGTTGTGGTCAACAAGCCTAGTCGTTTCAAGACCTCTACTGAGATGAGGTTCTTTTGGCTCCCGCTGTCGACAATGAACTGCAACAGGGAACCCTTTACCCACATCTAGGAATGGAAGAGGCACTCTGCCTCCTCTGTATCTTCTGGTTCCTTCTTCTGGATCTTCATGGTGGAAATGGTGGCATTGGGCTCCGCATCGATAATATGCTTCCCCTTGTCGGGTTATGATTTAGATTCATAGACTGCATCCGATTCAAAAGCCTTCAACTCAACTACCAGTGACTGCTTGGCCCAACACTCACTTATGTTGTGAGTGGAGATCTTATGGAATTCACACCACTTCCTCGTGTCCTTTTATGGCTTCATGGTGTTGTTATTTTCTTGCGGCTTTGGCAGGTTTTCATGGGACACCTCACCTTGGATTGGTCCTTTGTTCGATGGTTTGGGGGTACCTTTCCCTTGCTTCTGATTCGCAGACCCAAAGTATCGCTTCTTTTGTTTGACCTTCTTCTCAATCTTGGCAGTATAACGATATGCCGCACCAAGAGAGGAGATGTCGAGGAACTCCATTTGCTCCTGAATGTATCTATGAAGACAACTGCGGTAATTTAACACCAAATGTTTCTCCTAATCTTTGATACCCAACTATGTGCGTAGGGTATGAAACAGATTCGTTAGTTGATGCACATCTTGGTTCTTTTGCTGCCACAGTGTAGTCGATTGTATGCATTTGTCCTCATAGCTCCCCATGGGATAATATTGTTCCTTGATGGCATCTCAGAAAGAATTCCAAGTGGGTGCAACCGAGAACAGAGAGGGTTACCCCTCGTTGTTTTTCTCCCATTAGTTTTCCCACCAGTCCTTGACATGTGGGCTGGCTTTAAGGAGTGCAAACATAATCCTTTCTCAATCGGAAAAGTCATGAACCGAGAAATATCCTTCTAATAGATTCAACGATATATCGACGACATCTACATCTATTTGGCCATCAAATATGGGAATGTCAAAGTTTACATGTACCTTAAAAGGAGTGGCATGTCCAGAGTGGCTGCTGGATGTAGATGCATTGCCAGTGGGCAGTCGTTGAAGGATTTGGGCAAACTTGTCCATCATTGCATTTCTTTGTTTCTTGAGGGCCTCCTCAGGAAATAATTTGATAGGATCTCCTACTCCCTCATATTTCTAACATATTTTAACTGATTAACTCGCTCAAGGCAAATCCCTTGAAAATAATATTTCCCCATAAGATCTTCCCTATGGGAAAAGATGTATTGAATATCGGGAGAGAGGTAGCTTAGAGTACAAGAAAAAATGGTTGACATACCTTCATTGTCAAATCTTAAGAAAATATCATCCTTGTATGATACATACAAATTCATTGCCCCCACTTCAAAATTATAATAAAATATAAGACAGATGGTGAAAGGAAATTCATAAAATGATTGCTCCCATCTAGTCCAAGACAAATCATGAAAGGAAATTCGTAAAATTGATTGCCCTCATTTTTTCCAAAAGATATGTTGAAAGGAAATTTATAAAATGATTGCCCTCATCTCAAATGAAATGCAAAAATGCTATTTGAAGTGGTGAAAGGAAATTCAATGGGAGATGTAGCTAACTTCACCGGGGTACTGAAGAGGCTCGCTGGTAGTGAAGCAATATCTATGATATCTATAAGGTTTCCATACTTGTATAAATATACTCTGGAAGATAGCTCTCTTTCTGATAATAGTTGTATTTTGAACCAACAAGGGATTCCCTAAAGAAATTGTTAAAATTACCGTGTCTTGATGTGAAAAAAATCAACCAAAGTCTGATACTTCAGTTAAAGTTATTTCAATTATTGTAAATAAATCCAAACTCAGTTTCAAGAAAAGGGAAACTATTAATAGCCTAAACTTAAGATCGGTAAATGATTGTGTTTTGAAAGTTATCTGAGACAATACTGAAGTATAAATTCCTTTTTTATGATGTTTCAAAAGGTGTCTCCCAGAAACCCAATGATGACTCTATTTACCCAATAAAGGCACTTGGTCTACTATTCTTCCACACCTCGGAGGGAGACGCGATCCCCATATGGAGACTATGTTGGAACACATATAAATCCTAAGCCTTGAAACTTTACTTTCTTGAACGCAATCTTTTTTATAATGACTTATAAGTCATCTTTCAAATGTTAAATAAAATTTTCTTCTAGTCTTAAAGTTTGCACGATGTCCACCATTGATCAAGTCTCACCGTTGATCGAACGATCCCCATTTTCCCCTGAGTTTTGGAGCCGCCTGATTATTAAAAATTCAAGCCACTAGAGGCTGCTTCAAAGCTTCACGCTTCATATATTTCGCCATGTTGCAACTTTAAAGTCCTAATACCTGAAAAGTTTTCGAAAGATCCTAGTCATAGTACAAATATACCTTCCTGAGTCTTAACACATCACTATGGGTGATGGCCTATCAGAAATTTAATAAAAGTTAACATGTCAATACACGAAGAAGTAAATGCCAAAAATTTAAACCTCAATTAATTAAGTTAACCTTGTTTAAAAGTTAACTAATAACTTCGCACTTCGGAGTTCAGATATTCGCCATCCATCACTTTCAGAAATCCCGAAGTCTAAACTTCTAAAATAGCTTAAACATTAAGCATGGTTAATTAAAACTAAAATATAGCTATTTAATGATTAATCACTTCATGGCTTCGGGTTTCAAGAATTGTATCTCGAGCTACTATCAAAATACTGAAGTCTGAAAACCCGAAAACACTTAAAGATTAAACATGATTCAATAATGTCTTAAACAAGATTATCTTGTAATTAATTTTTTGTGAATTCACAATTCAAGAAATTTCAAATCTTGTCATCCAATCTCCCAATCACAAACCACCAATATTAATGGCATTAATCATGGATCAACGACAATGATTTCAATATAGATTGCAGATCACCGCCTAGATTTTTTCATTAAGGTAAATGAATGCATCGTCAGTAAAGGTATTCACAAATCAATACACTTAAGGTGAATAAGGATACTAGATTTTGATTTCTATTTTCATTCTCACATAATAGCAAGTTTTAGCCGACTGAGAATCTTATGCGCTCCCCTGTAATAGGTAACCCAATGTTGATTTCACTAATATCATGGAACCAAGAAAAATGGCTAAAGCAGCTGGGAAAAGCACAAATCCGAACACAGATGTTTTTTCCGACACCTCACCGAGAGCCATATATACTGTAAAATCTTGGACTCAGGTGTTCTATATTCTACATCATGAGATGTCAAATTTCCCAGAGGATTCCCATGACGAAGTGACCAAAACCCATGCAATGAAGCTTAGGGATATATCTCAGTCAGAGCTACACAAAATAGCCATGCGGCCGAGGCTCATGCCATATAATGACATGATGGGCTGGACCTTGGAAAACGTTGACATCTCAACTAGGAGCATCTGTAATTCACAAAAGGTTGTTGTTGGGTCTTTTTGATTGGAGCATATACATGTAATGTATAAATTATCCCCCTCTTTTAAATACAGTTACAACACCTCTTTAATAATGGAGTTTGACGAAGAAGAGTGCACACAGTATGGAAAAAACTACCCTGATTTAATCAAGGACTAGTGGGGACACCCTGAGAAATTTAGAGTAGACAGTCATGGCATATATGCCACAACATCGTTAGACACCCATATGATATATGTGTCTGTGATGTTATGTAGAATTTTCGGGAAGAAGAGCTATGCTCACTTCCTTCTGGCATGGGTACCAATCATGCATGAAGTGGTGCAAGGCTTCTCTTTCAACTGGGCCAAGATGTTATCAGACAAACGGGCTAAGGAAATCACAAAGTACCAGCCGATGAAGTCCAAAGGAAAACCTACCCCTTTCTATATGTTGACATACATTATGGACGCCATTTGTTTTATGACTCCTTTCCCTCTGATGAGTTGGAGCTAGACCCCATTCAACGCCGAGCTCATTTATTTCTATCACTCGAAGCTGTGGGAGGATAAAGATAGAGATTTCTTCTATGAAATCTTTCATTATGTAGTGGTGTCGATTCAGATCACCCTATATAGTTTCCTGTATCCCAATATTTCAGACTGGATCATGGCCAACCTGGGTAAAATAGGAGATTGGTATATTGAGGAAAACGTTTCCTACATCATAGTTTTCGGGTGCTCGGTTCACCTCCATGGTCTACCAAAGTTTTTACCAGATCGACTAGTATGTCGAGAGGTGGCATATCAAACCTTGATAGGGGGCATCAGTAAAGAATTAAAAGCGTCCTTGAAAAATGTATGGCCAACCTTCCCTCTTCAGGTTGGCATGTTTTCATTGTTAGATTCCGATAAATTCGAAAGTAGAGGCTGCAACTCTAGAAGACGTGAGGTTAGTTGATATTGAGTTTAAGAGGCACAATCCCTAGAATATCGTGGAAACCCACTTAGCCCAATAAAATTTAAGAGATTATGTGCACGATATTTCCCCGCAGGATGAAATATTCAAGGGAGCCAAGTCATACCAGGAAGTGTTGAGCAGAGTTCGAACTCTATCTCTATATCAATTAGCCAATTTCTACAATTTCCAAAGGCACAGAAGGAATAGTTTGCTTAAGGTATTACAGGGACAACCAATAACACCTCCATCTACATAGGAAGCTACACCCCAGGGTTTGGAGGCAGAAAGTTCCAGTGAACAGGATACTTAGGAACATCCAAATAAAGTCGAAGTTTTAACAAAGACAATGGATATTTCATTATCAAATCCCCCAAGTAATCAAGAAAAAGTTCAACTTGAAGGTTTGTTAAAAAAAGGGACAGGATACATCGTTGTCTACACCAGGTAAACTGGCTACCAACACATCATAGAAACAACCGTCCGCAGAGATAGGTATCCCCATTATGTCAATAACATCTTTACAATCAAGTAAAGGAAATCCAAATGCCGAAGTCATATTTATAGAGTACCTTACTCCGATTTCAGCAGAAGAAATGCCTCCTTCGGACTTCTTTTTCAGCAAGAAGAGGAGGGACATAGTTGAAATAGAAACACATAAAAAAGATGGTCCAACAATCAAAAGGAAACGAATGTTGTATGATGGACAAAGCCTAGATGATACATAATTTGCTAGGTAAATCGCATGCTCATTAGGTGCCTTTACCATGACCAATCAGTGTTCAGTAGAAAACCTAGCAGAGCAGCTGAAACTGAGAAGTATGTTGGTAAGGTAGTTGGAAGACCAGATGATAACCATGGAAAAGGATGTGAGAAATTAGATGAATAAGGATTTTGAACAGGTCAGAGCCTGTAACAGATAGTAGATTCAACAACACAAAAATAACCTTGATGAGTTATATTAAATTCACAGGACAATAGAGAATTAGCCACTCAACAGGAAGAATTGATCAAGTGACTAAAAGCCAAGATAGACTTGGCTGAAGGTACAAGAAGTGAGATGGAAGATTTCCAAGCTCATGCACTAGACGTACATGAAAATTTGGAATCATCCCAGCAAGATATTTTTACGAAAGTGGAAGCCATTCAAAATTGTTATCGGGTGGTATACATTTCTTTGAATAACATTTACATTAAGGAAACAAAAGCCCTTGCAGCTCAGGCTAAGTTTCAGGAAGCTATATTACTATTACCAAGAGATGATGTATCAGAGGTTCCTCGATTGTCTCTTTTGGAGCAAACCCGAGGTGACATAATTTTGAAGGTCTGGGAAACAAATCTGGTCGAAAGAAAAAGATTGGCCAGAGAGGTAAATAAAGCTTGTGAAGAAGCATTGTTGTCACTAGATAAAGGGGTACTTGATGTTGAAGGACATAGTATCTCTGAGGCCTTGGGGCAGATTGACATAGAAAAAAACCAACATAATTCTAAGACAAGCAAAGAAGAAGCCCAAGAAACCATCCAACAAATGAACCAAATTGATCTTATCCAAATAAACAAATGGATATTAGATCTCAGTTTGCAGCTACAGGCCACATCTTTGGGAGAAAAGAAGATACAAGAGAGGTTGCCTCAGATAGAAAAGAAGCTATACATTTTTGAAGAAAACGAAGCAACAAAACCTTCAGGGTTGGTGGTGCAGTTAGTGAGTAGATGCATCGAGTGTGTCAAATATGGGAAATCAAGCACATCTAGAAACAAATAAGATAACGGGTACATACTACTCATACCGGTCATGATCAGATGCCAACTGCCTCTAGGCTAAAGGATAAGGAGAAGAATCGTCTTTGCCAGTAGACGAAGAGACAACAGAGGATGGTAACAAAACCTTTTAGTTTTTCATATTGTAATATTTACTACTTCTAAATTATGAGAAGTCCAACCGTTTTAGGTTGAGACCATTTTGTATAAATACATAGATTGAAGACTTATTTCAAGCTGCTTCTTGCTGGTTTTAACAGAGAAAACTCTCTTTATAGAGTATTAATACAAGTGCAGACATAGATTCCAAGTTTTGTTCAAATCTGGGTTATGTGTTTCCTTTGTCTTCCATTTCTCAACATTTCCTTATGTATTTCTGGATAAATGTTTGATTCCAATTTAGTACAACAACTACTTTGATCTTATTTGTATCAATGATTTTTTAAGTAAGCAACTTTTCCTCTGCATTTACCATGAGTAAATCAAGACCTGCTTGATGTGTGGATTACTATAATTTATGCTTTATCAAGGTTACACTATCTATTTTCTTCTACTGCAACAAGGTGGGACTCTTCTGTAATTGATGCCTCACTTTGTTTCACAATTTTGTAGTTTTCTTTTTCATCATTCGATATTTCGATTTTGACTGAAATACGAAATACAACCTCTGTGCTGCTACACTATTAATTTCGTTAAGGGATTTTTCCCATATAACTAAGGTAGAAGAAGCACTTTAAAACACACTCTCATAAAACATTTCCCGGTGCCTGACATTATCCTTTGAGCTTTAAGTTTAATATCATGACCAACAAGGACATTGGGTTATGCACATGGATTAGGTTTAGAAATCACTTGATGCCTTAGGACGTTTGGGTATCAATATGGCTTATTCTTAGAAATCATTTGATGCCATTGATCAGATGACTATTTTTTCTTTGATGCCATTGATGAGATGAGTATTATTTCTTAGTTTGATTTTTTTGTTTAATGAGTATTATTTTTTAATGTGATTTTTGGGTTTGAGTTTTGTTTATTTTTATTGGATATTATTAATTTGGTTTTATGACTTTTTGATTTTTATATTTGAGTTTAATTTATTTTTAGTGGATATTATGATTTTTGTTTTATAAATTTGGTTTGATGTATACTAGCGTTGCATTTTATATTATATAAATATATGATTTGATAGGACTTTGCATCATAAAAGGTGTATTTGTATTTTAATGTTTTTTTAATTTGTTCGATAATGAATTTATGGATTTGTTTGATAATGAATTCATGTATTTTTTTGATAATGAATTCATGTTACAAGAATTAATTGGTTATAGGATTTGTTTTTTTCAATTAAAATAATGTTACAAATTTAGTTTTAAATATTTTTGTATTTATTTTTTTTATAAAAAATAATCACATTTACATAGGAAATGTGAAATTGCATATAAAATAAAGTTGAAAATATATTTTATGTCATTGTGAAATCACATGATTTTTTGACACATTATGAACCATATCTTGTATTTGCCTACCGTATCTAGTATTTACCTAGACTTATGCATACTTTGTCCAATTGAAATTGTAACTAGACTTTCATCTATGAAACAACTTCCTATTTCATTTCATTTGAGAAAACTACATGTTCTAGTTGAACATGAATTAAAACAAATTATCTTGGATGCATATTGCTATTACATTTTAGCATCTATAAAACATTGGTAGTATTACATAAGCATTTCTACTTTTCATGTTGTTGTGATGATGTGGAGAAACATATAAAGGGTTGTGTTTCTTACGAAATTGTAAAGTTAACCAATTAGAAACAAATCTAATTGTAGATGTCCTTACCCATTCTTTCATGCCCATAGGAATCTAGTTCCATTGAATTTCTAATAATCCTTTTGGCCACATGCCATGATCATGATCTAGTATACATTGTGCTTGATATATTCTTTAGCATGGAGACCTTCATGCAATATAAGAACATTGATTCATTTCAAGACATTGCAAAACATTCCTTTTTCATATCTAGGTCAATTTTAAGTTTTCTAGATTCATTGTCAATAATTGAGACCCCAACTTCATATCTAGGTTCATTGTTAATAATTGAGACCCCAAGGGCCAAGTTCATATTTGATTTTTATAAGTCTCTTGGATGCTTGCTTAACAAAAGGCCTGATAACATTTATTGTGCATATCTAAGTCAATTTCAAGTTTTTTATATTCATTGTCAATAATCAAGACCCCAAATTCATATCTAATTTCTAGAAGTTTCATTGATGCATGATTAACAAAAGGCATGATAGGTATATAGCCTTTCATCTTAGATTGATGAAGAAACTATAGTGATTAACAACCTCTTTGTGTGATGCTTCCCATTTGCAATCACGAGAATTTATAAACTTGGATGAAACTCCCACTTTCATGCAACATAGTTACAACTATGTTGAAAGGAGCACAACACATCATGCCCCCTTTAACGTCTACTTTAGATTCAACCTGAAGTAGCAATGGAAATTTGAAGAACATCTACATTTAATAACCCATTGATGAAATTCTATGATAGATCATGGTAAAGTATACATCTTTAAAAAAAAAAAAAACATTACATCTAAAATAACTTCATAGTTAGAGTCATGATTTAGCTATGTATTCAAAAGAAAACCTTCTCGGATCCACATTGCAAGATCAAAATGCTATGATAGGGTCCATTGACCATCACCAAGCAGTTTATCAAAATAAATTCAAACTCAACTTCCCACACTATGTTGAAATGCATATATTTTCCAATCTTCTAACTCCTACAAACTTATAATCTTCATTATTAAAATAAAATAAAATATGGTACAAGAAGAAACTCTTATTCACATCAACCTATACCTATAGTTCTCAACCACACTAATTCAATGTTCATGTTTAACACACCCCTTAGATGGTCCTTGAACCACACAAAAAGGGTTGGCATTGCCTTATTGAGCACGACTTTTTATTTCCCATAACCACTCAACACCCACATTTAGCTAAGTTGGTCACAATTATTTTACAAGCATGTGGAAATAAGGTTAAGAAAATGCCAAAAACTCAAGTCAAATACCACGACTCTCACTCCGTGGAAATTTGGCGCTGCGGTACATCGTTTGAGTGTGATGGAGAAAAGATTTAGGAAGCAGCGAGGCATGTACTTCGTGAATCCTAAGTTAATGTTTTTAATTATACCAATGTTTCAAATCATATTTGGGCATACACTTTTCATTATAATCAAATTTAGTCAATGTATGTAGTTCATGATTTACATCATTTAGTTAATGTATGTAGTCAAATTTAATAAATTGAAACGAGTCATTTGACTAATAAAGTTTATATTAAGTCTAGAATAATTTAATGTTCTCAATTATAATCATAA
>JZKD02S2280634.1:74897-100327 GCA_000966675.3 Picea glauca | reverse complement strand
ATAATAATAATAATAATAATAATAATAATAATAATAATATGTTTTTAAGGTTACAAGGTTACACTCAGGTCATAGTAAATTGAAACCCTATCTCAGCTATTTGACTCTATACTACGTAGAGAATAATTTAATTTTCCAATTATAATGAGACAATAATTTAATTTTTCCAATTATAATGAGATGTTATTTTCATTGTAATCATATACTACTACTACTAATAATAATAAAAAATTTAAGGTTACAGTTAATTCATAGTAAATTGAAACCCTATCTCAGCTATTTGATTGGTAAAGTCCATACTAAGTCTACAATAATTTAATATTTCCAATTATAATCAAAGGTGCAATTTTCATTGTAATAATAATAATAATTTGTTTTTAAGGTTATAATAAAGTCATTGTAAATTGAAACCCTATCTCACCTATTTCACTAGTAAAGTCTATACTAAGTAGAGAATAATTCAATGTTTCCAATTATAACTAGACATGCAATTTTCATTGTAATCATATAATAATAATAATAATAATAATAATAATAATAATAATAATAATCTTTTTTTAAGGTTACAGTCAAGTCATAGTAAATTGAAACCCTATCTCAGCTATTTGACTGGTAAAGTCTACTGAGGTATACATACCCTACTTCCTTTGAATTTGAACTTATGACCTCTTATGAAAAAACAAATGTTCTTAACTATTAGACCCACTCAAACTGTATATATATGCAAAATTATAATTTGAAAGCATGCATCCATCTTATTCCTATTTTAATTTATTAGATATTGAGATTTTATTTTTAGAAATAATACGAATTCAATTTTGGCAAAAGTGCGCCCCTTAACTTATAAATCTATTCACAGTCCTGTCCTATTCCACAGTTTGATGCTGCTCGATCAAAATTTACCTAGTATTTGCCTAAAATTTATCTAGTATTTATCTAGATTTATGCATGCTTCCTCCCCATTGCATTGATTTCCTCCATGAGATGAGGAAACTTCTGTTAAACTTGGTCCCTGGTTAGCCACTTTCCATGATGAAGCAGTTGGCCTACTTTGACAACTCGATATAGTTGGATCCTTTGTTGGCGGGTGTTCCTGATCTGTTTGTCCATAATCCAATCAATTGTGGCTTGTTCCATGCAATCTGAGTTTAACTATGTTGGTGTGAGTTGTTCTGCCATGTCGGATGTGCCCAGTAGAGGTGGAAAGTAGGGACGAAGGTGGTCCACATTGAACACTGGGTGTAGACAAAGGAATGGTGGAATACTAAGCTCAAAGGAATTGCCCCCTACAACCTTGGTGATGGTGTATGGCCCATATCAGAGTGAGCGAATCTTGCGGTAGGGTCCAGTGAGGCGCTCCTTTTGGAAATGTAGCCACACTTTGTCGCCCACTTGGAAGTTGTGTGGCACTCAATGTTGTTCATGTCGCTTCTTGTACTTAGCATTGTCTTTATTCAAGATGTCATGAACCTATTGGTCGATGTGTTGAATGCACTCAATGAATTTGTTTACCTTGTCAGTCTCAGACTGGACATGGGATGAATCTTCTTGAGTAGCCACAAATGGCATGTCTACGTCAATGGGACATAGTGGCTGGAATCCCAAGCCCACCTATAAGAGGTTGTGGTTGGTTGAGCTATGGAGAGCCTGGTTGTAGCTATGTTGTACATAAGGGAGGGTCTCATCCCATGTGTGTGGATGCTTTGAGTTGTACTTTCACATAATGTGTACAATCATCTGGTTGATGACCTCTGTCTGACCATCAGTTTGCAGATGGAAATATGTGGACTTGGTGAGCTTAGTGTCCAGCGTCAACCAGAGGCTAGAACAAAATGTACTGTGGAACCTGTTGTCTCGATCTGAAATGATAGATTGTGGGATTTCACAGTGTACCCACACTCATTCAAAGAAGAGTTTAGCAATGGCTTCTGCTCTGATATTCTTCTTGCAGGTCATCATAATGGACATCTTCGAGAATCTGTCAACGACCAAAAAAACATAGTCATTGTCATGCTTAGTAGAATGAAGGCCCAACATGTAATCCATGGAGATGGATTCCCAACGTTGACTAGGGGTAGGTAACATAGTATATATTCCTTGCTTCTTGATGGTCAGTTTGGAAATGGCGCAAGCAGTGCAGGAATTGATGTAATTCCCGACATCCTGTCGAAGGTTCATCCAATAGAAATACTTTTGCAGTATTGCCATGGTTTTCTCAACCACGAAATTCCCAACAACTCGACTGTAGTGAGCCTCCCAAATCATCTTGGTATGCTCTCTTGAAGGAACACAAAGGTGTCCCAGGTGTAATAGCAAGGCATCCTAGAGGTGAAAATTAGGAACTTCCTTATGCTCCTAGATTATATTGCATGTGTGGCCGAATTCTGGATCACTTTTGTAGAGAAGCAACCAATCAGAAGTCTCGTGCCCACAAGATTTGAGCACCGTGGATAGCGCCATGATAGGTGGTCAACTGAGGTAGACTATAACATTATTGGTGCTTCCTTTCTTGTACTTAATGTTCAAATGAAACTGTTGCAGGTATCTAGACCACTTCCGATGGAGATCGTTCTGCAACTTCCCTTGTGTCTATATGAACTGCAAGGATCGATGGTCTATGTGGATGATCATTTCTTTTCCCAAAATGTAATTCTTCCATTGTTGGCAAGCCTGCATAATGGAATGCATATCTTTGTCATAAGTGGGATACTTTCAGACTGTGTCGGAAAGTGTCTCACTGTGATATTCCACTAGATGCCCCTATTAAGTAAGGACTGCTCCAATAGCATAGTCGGAGGCATGTGTCTTGATCTCAAATGGTTGTTGCAAGTCTGGTAATGTGAGCATTGGTGCAGAGAAAAGGCAATGCTTCAAATATTTGAACACCTTCTGTTGATATTTAGACCAAAATAATTTTTTTTTTGCTCCTCCCTTGGTGACTTGACTCAAGGGAAAAGTGATATGAGAGAATCCCAACACGAACCTACAGTAGAAATTGGCAAGACCCAAAATGCTGCAGAGCTTTGTTAGGGTGGTTGGGGCTAGCTAATACCGAATGACTTGGATCTTGGTTGGATCCACATGCACCCTCCGCTCATCAATAATGTATTCCAGATACTGAACCTGGGTCATGCCAAAAGTTAACTTCTCCAAATTGGCACAAAACTTGCGTTGTTGCAGTGTTTGGAGGACCTTTTCGATGTGGTGGAAGTGATCTTCCCATTTCTGGATGAAGATCATAATGTCATCCAAGTACACCACTACAAATGAGTTGGTCAATGGTCACAATATTTCATCCATTAGTCTCATGAAGGTTGTAGGGGCATTCATCAACCCACAAGGCATGACCAACCATTCGAAAAGGCTCTCCTTGGATTTGAAAGGAGTCTTTCACACATCAAAGGGTTCGATTGGTACCTGGTGATACCCAAAATTCAATTCGATCTTGCTGAAATATTTCTCCCCCTTAAGTTGGTGATGAAGGTCATCAATCTGTGGGATCGAGTACCTATTCCGGACAGTGATCTTGTTCAGTGCTCGATAGTCAATGCAGACTCTCCATGTCCCATCCTTCTTCTACACCAGCATGATCGAGCTCCCACAGAGCGATGAACTTGGCCGGATGACACCTTTCTGCAATATCTCTTGAATCTGCCTCTTGATTTCGTCGTTCTCCAGAACAAAGCACCAATAGATTGGTCCATTGGGAAGCGACGCACCTAGGGTCATATCCACGGGGTGCTTGAAATGGTACTATAGAGGCACCCCTACGGGGGAGGTGAAGATGTCCTCATACTCCTCCATGACCTTATCCATCTGTTTTTGTCATGAAAAGGGGCCCTGTCTGGAGGTCGTGGCCACAATCTTCTTCTTTCCCTGAGGGTGTGTCATCAGGAAAAAAAAAATCCTGGTTTTGGCAATGAACTTATTGCATTATTTTTCATTAACCAAAGAAATGGCTATAGGAGGTGTTATTTCCGGAATCTTGTACAACTTCTTTCCCAAAGTAATAATAATAACACAAGGCCTAGACTCATACACAACATGTCTCTTCCACAAGTATGGTTTGCCTAATAATACATCAAAAACATCAAGAAGAGAAATGTCACATAATACCTCATCCGTGAAGGGCTTGATGTTGTAGGGAAGGCGACATTGTTGGCTCACGCGGAGGTCCCATCCTTGGTGTAGCCACCTAATGGTGTATGGTTGTGGGTGTGTTGTGGTCAGCAAGGCTAGTCGTTTCAAGACCTCTACTGAGATGAGGTTCTTCTAGATCCAGTTGTCGACAATGAATTGCAACAGGGAACCCTTTACTCACATCTGGGAATGGAAGAGGCGCTCTGCCTGCTCTGTATCTTCTGGTTCCTTCTTCTGGATCTTCATGGTGGCAATGGTGGCATTGGGCTCAACATCAATAATATGCTTCCGCCTATCATTCCCCTTGTCGAGTTATGATTCAGAGTCAGATCTTGCATCCGATTCAAAAGCCTTCAACTCGGCTACCAATGACTACTTGGCCCGACACTCACTTATGTTGTGAGTGGAGCTATTATGGAACTCACACCATTTCCCTGTGTCCTTTTATGGCTTCGTGGTGTTGTTATTTACGTGTGGCTTTGGTGGGTTGTCCTGGGCTGCCTCGTCTTGGCTTGGCCCTTTGTTCGGTAATTTTGGGGTACCTTTCCCTTGCTTCTGATTCGCAGACCCAAAGTATCGATTCTTCTGTTTGAACTTCTTCTCAATCTTGGCAGTATAACGATATGCCACACCAAGCGAGGAGATGTCAAGGAACTCCATTTCCTCCTAAATGTATCTATGAAGACAACTGCGGTACTTTAACACAAAATGTTTCTCCTAATCTTTGATACCCAACTATGTGCATAGGGTATGAAATAGATTCATCAGCTCATGCACATCTTGATCCATTTGTTGCCGCAGTGTAGTCCATTGTATGTATTTTTTCTCATAGCTCCCCACGGGATAATATTATTCGTTGATGGCATCTCATAAAGAATTCCAAGTGGGTGCGACCGAGAACATAGAGGGTTGCCCCTCATTTTGTTTCTCCTAGTAGGTTTCCCACCAGTCCTTGACATGTGGGGTGGCTTTAAGAAGTGAAAAAATAATCCTTTCTCAGTTGGAAAAGTCATGAACCAAGAAATATCCTTCTAACATATTCACTGATCTATCAATGACATCTGTATCTATTTGGCCCTCAAATATGGGAATGTCAAAGTTTACTTGTACCTTAAAAGGAGTGGCACGTTCAGAGTGGCTGCTGGATGTAGATGCACTGCCAATGGGCAACCGTTGAAGGGTCTGGGCAAAGTTGTCCATCATCACGTTCCTTTGTTTCTTGAGGGCCTCCTCGAGCAATAATTTGATAGGATCTCCTACTCCCTCATATTTCTATCAGATTTTAACTGATTAATTTTCTCAAGGCAAATCCCCGGAAAATAAAATTTCCCCATAAGATCTTCCCTATGGGAAAAGATGTATTGAATATCGGGAGAGAGGTAGCTTAGAGTACAAGAAAAAATGGTTGACATACCTTCATTGTCAAATATTAAGCATATATCATCCATGTATGATACATACAAATTGATTTCCCCCACTTCAAAATTATAATAAAATATAAGACAGATGGTGAAAGGAGATTCATAAAATGATTGCCCCCATCTAGTCCAAGACAAACGGTGAAAGGAAATTCGTAAAATCGATTTCCCTCATTTTTTCCAAAAGATATGTTGAAAGAAAATTCATAAAATGATTGCCCTCATCGCAAATGAAATGAAAATATGCTATTTGAAGTGGTGAAAGGAAATTCAATGGGAGATGTAGATAACTTCACCAAGGTACTGAACAAGCTCACTGGTAGTGAAGCAATATCTATGATATCTGTAAGTTTGTCATACATGTATAAATATACTCTGGAAAATAGCTCTCTTTCTGATAATAGTTACATTTTGAACCTACAAGGGATTCTCTAATGAAATTGTTAAAATTACTATGCCTTGATGCGAACAAAATCAACCAAAGTCTGATACTTCAATTAAAGTTATTTCAATTATCGTAAACAAATCCAAACTCAGTTTCAAGAAAAGGGAAACTATTAATAGCCTAAACTTATGATCGGTAAATGATTGTGTTTTGAAAGTTTTTTGAGACAAGACTGAAGTATAAATTCCTTTTCTATGATGTTTCAAAAGGTGTCTCCCAGAAACCCAATGATGACTCTATTTACCCAATAAAGGCACTTGGTTTGCTATTCTTCCATGCCTCAGAGGGAGATTTGATCCCTAGATGGAGACTATGTTGGAACACATATAAATCCTAAGCCTTGAAACTTTACTTTTTCGAACGTAATCCTTTTTATAATGACTCATAAGTTAGCTTTCAAATGTTAGATAAATTTTTATTCTAGTCTTAAAGTGTGCACAATGTCCACCATCGATCAAGTCTCATCGTTGATCGAACGATCCCTATTTTCCTCTGAGTTTTGGAGCCGCCTAATTATTAAAAATTCAAGCCACTAGAGGTTGCTTCGGAGCTTCGCTCTTCGAGTGTTTTTCCATGTTGCAACTTTAAAGTCCTAATACCTGAAAATTTTTCGAAAGATCCTAGTCATAGAACAAATATACCTTCCTAAGTCTTGACACATCACTACGGGTGATGGCCTATTAGAAATTTAATAAAAGTTAACATGCCAATACTCGAAGAAGTAAATGCCAAAAATTTAAACCTTAATTAATTAATCTAACCTCGGTTAAAAGTTAATTAATAACTTCACACTTCGGAGTTCAGATATTCTCCATCCATCACTTTCTGAAATCCCGAAGTTCGAACTTCTGAAATAGATTAAACATTAAGCATGGTTAATTAAAACTAAAAAATAGTTATTTAATGATTAATCACTTCACAGTTTCGGGTTTCAAGAATTCTATCTCGAGCTACTGTCAAAATACCGAAGTTCGAAAACCCGAAAAATCCTAAAGATTAAACACGATTCAATAATGTATTAAACAAGATTATCTTGTAATTAATTTTTTGTGAATTCGCAATTCAGAAAATTTCAAATATTTTCATCCAAGCTCCCAATCACGAACCACCAATATTAATGGCATTAATCATGGATCAATGACAATGATTTCAATATAGATTGCATATCACCGCCTAGATTTTTTCATTAAGGTAAATGAATGCATCGTCAATAAAGGTATTCACAAATCAATACACTTAAGGTGAATAAGGATATTAGATTTTGAATTCTATTTTCATTCTCACACGATAGTAAGTTTTAGCCGACTGAGAATCTTATGTGCTCCCCTGTAACAGGTAACCCAATGTTGATTTCACTAATATCATGGAACCAAGAAAAATGGCTAAAGCAGCTGGGGAAAGCACAAATCCGAACAAAGATGTTTTGTCCAACACCTCACCGAGATCCATAGATACTGTAAAATCTTGGACTTAGGTGTTCTATATTCTACATCACGAGATGATAAATTGCATAGAGGATTCTTGTGATGAAGTGACCAAAACCCATGCAAGGAAGCTCAGGGATATATCTTAGTCAGAGCTGCACAAAATAGTCGTGCGACCGAGGCTCATGCCATATAATGACATGATAGGTTGGACCCTGGAAAACGTTGACATCTCAACTAGGAGCATCTGCAATTCACCAAAGGTTTTTGTTGGGTCTTTTCGACTGGAGCATATACATGTAATGTATAAATTATCACCCTCTTTTAAATATAGCTACAACACCTCTTTCATAATGGATTTTGACGAAGAAGATTGCATGCAATATGGAAAAAACTACCCTGATTTAGTCAAGGACTGGTGGGGACACCTTGAGAAATTCAAAGAAAACACCCATAATCAAGGACTGGTGGGGACACCCTGAGAAATTCAGAGTGGCTGCTGGATGTAGATGCGTTGCCTATGGGCAACCATTGAAGGATCTAGGAAAAGTTCTCCATCATCGCGTTCCTTTGTTTCTTGAGAGCCTCCTCGAGCAATAATTTGATAGGATCTCCTACTCCCTCATATTTCTAACAGATTTTAACTGATTAATTTGCTCAAGGAAAATCCTTGGAAAATAAAATTTCCCCATAAGATCTTCCCTATGGGAAAAGATGTATTGAATATCGGGAGAGAGGTAGCTTAGAGTACAAGAAAAAATGGTTGACATATCTTCATTGTCAAATCTTAAGCAAATATCATCCCTGTATAATACATACAAATTGATTGCCCCGACTTCAAAATTATAATAAAATATAGGACAGATGGTGAAAATAAATTCATAAAATGATTGCCCCCATCTAGTCCAAGACAAATGGTGAAAGGAAATTCGTAAAATCGATTTCCCTCATTTTTTCCAAAAGATATGTTGAAAGGAAATTACTCTGGAAGATAGCTCTCTTTCCGATAATAGTTACATTTTGAACCAACAAGGGATTCCCTAAAGAAATTGTTAAAATTGTCGTGCCTTGATGTGAACAAAATCAACCAAAGTCTGATACTTCGGTTAAAGTTATTTCAATTATCGTAAACAAATCCAAACTCAGTTTCAAGAAAAGGGAAACTATGAATAGCCTAAACTTAAGATCGGTAAATGATTGTGTTTTGAAAGTTTTCTGAGACACGACCGAAGTATAAATTCCTTTTTTATGATGTTTCGAAAGGTGTCTCCCAGAAACCCAGTGATGACTCTATTTACCCAATAAAGGCACTTGGTCTACTGTTCTTCAATGCCTCAGAGGGAGATGCGACCCGAGACTATGTTGGAACACATATAAATCTTAAGCCTTGAAAATTTACTTTCTCGAATTAGTCTAATTGAATTATTTGCGGGACATATTCTCATTTTTCTAGCTATTACTGGAAAATCTCTTAAACTTCCCTTAAGATGTGGAATATTTTGAAAAAAAAAATTAAACAAAAGGAAAAAAAATATCTATTAAAATAATGATTTGTAATATGGGTATTAGTATATTAAAGAGTAAGTTAATAAGTAGATAATGAGAAATTATCTCTTAAGTTTGGTAGAATTTTTTTGAAAAGTATAGTTTTTGAAATTGAAAGAACTTCAACTATTGAACTTGATTATTAATTTTTTTTCAACATTTTAAAATAGTTAAATTTGAAAAAATATAAAAAAAAATGTAAAATTTTATTTTATGTAAAAAAAAATTAACTAATCATTAAAAAAAATGAGTTTATCTACTTATAAATGACTCTCTATATTAATAAATATAAACACATATTACATAATTTTTAAATTATAAATTAATATAAATTGCAGATCAAAATTTATATTTATTGATATATGTATAATTTTCAATTCAATATTAAACTATTCATTATAATAAAAATAAAACTTATTGTAAACAAAAATACATATTGTAACATACAACAAACTCTCACTTATTACTACAATACAATCAATAAAATGATATTAAGACAATTATTAGTCCATGTTATAAATAACAAAAGAAGAACTTTTCCACATATACATTATTTCTTTACCTTATTCATATTTCATTTTAGTTGTTTGTTGATTAGAACAATCCTTTATTGCTACCATATGTATGTTCTTGCACGTGATATTTCCTTTTAGTTGTTTGTTGATGGGACAACCTTTTTATGATATGTTAGTTAAAATAATGTTTGTTTTTTTTTCATAATCCCTAGTCTTTATATTATTGATGAGAAGATATTATACAATTTTTGTTTACTGCTCGCTTGTTTAACAAAAGGCCTGATAACATGCATGATTAACAAAAGGCCTCATAGGTCTACAACCTTTCATCTTAGATTGATGAAGAAACTATAGTGATTAGCAACCTCTTTGTGTGTTGCTTCCCATGTGGAATCACAAGAATTTGTAAACTTGGATGAAACTCTCACTTTCATGCAACATAGTTACAACTATGTTGAAAGGAGCACAACATCAAGGCCCCTTTAAAGTCTACTTTAGATTCAACCTAAAATAGAAATGGAAATTTCAAGAACATCTACATTTACTAACCCATTGATGAAATTCTATGATAGGTCATGGTAAAATAAACACATTAAAGAAAACTTACATCTAAAATAAGTTCATAATTAGAGTCGTGATTTAGCTATGTATTCAAAAAAAAATATTCCAAGGTCCACTTTGCAAGATCAAAATGCTATGATATGATTCACCATCACCAAATAATTTGTCAAAATAAATTCAAACTCAACTTCCCACACTATAGTGAGATGCATATATTTTCCAATCTTCTAACTCCTACAAACTCTCAAGCTTCACTATTAAGATAAAATATGTTACAAGAAGAACCTCTAATTAACATCAACCTATACCTATAGTTCTCAACCACAGTAATTCAATGTTCGTGTTTAACACACCCCTTAGACTGTCCTTGAACCACACAAAAGGGGTTGACATTGTCTTATTAAGCACGACTTTTTATTTCCCATAACCACTCAACACCCACATTTAGCTTAAGTTGATGATCACAATTATTTTATAAGTATGTGGAAATAGACATGTGGAAATAAGTTTAAAAAAATGCCAAAAACTAAAGTCAAATCCCCAAGTATTAGTTCACAATCCCACGACTATCACTGTGTTCGAAATTCTTGGCGCTGCATGTACTTCATGAATCCTAAGTTAATGTTTTTAATTATATCAACGTTTCTTATCTTATCAAAAATATATATTTACGTTATTTACATCCAGTCCATGTATGTATGCACTTCCTGAATACTATGTCGAGAATAATTTAATGTTTTTAATCAAATATGCAGTTTTCATTGTAATCATATAATAATAATAATTTGTTTTTAAGGTTACAGTCATGTCATAATAAATTGAAACTCTATCTCAGCTATTTGAGTAGTAAAGTTTATACTAAGTGAAGAATAATTTAATGTTTCCAATTATAATCAGACATACAATTTACATTGTAGTCATATAATAATAATAATTTGTTTTTAAGGTTACAGTTAAGTCATAGTAAATTGAAACTCTATCTCACCTATTTGAGTGATAAAGTTTATACTAAATGGAGAATAATTTAATGTTTCCAGTTATAATCAAACACACAATTTTCATTATAATAATAATAAGTTTATAATTGACTAAATGAAATATCATTGATAACTAGCCCTTGGATGATGCAATACATACCCAAAAACTGTCTCACACATTTAAAAAACGTTTTTTCACCACTAAAAAAATATATCTCATATTTTCCTTCGCTCATATGCAAAGAAGGTTGAATTTACATCTACCAATTTACAAAATAAACTAAGCTTACTTACTAAAGAAACCACTTACGAAAGATCCTAAATAATGGAAATACCTTTTTATATGTTACAAACAAAGGTGAATTAGTCAGTTTTTATAGTTAAACTATAGATTTGGAAGATACCGGATGGAGTACCAGATGCAGTGCCGGATGGAGTACGGGATGATCTGCTGGATGGAAAAATGCCATGCAATTTTTCCTTGTGACACACAGATCATGCATTAGGTCCTTGGAATCATTAAATCATGTTGAATTAAACTTGAAAACATCACAAAACTTCAATTATATGTACCTGGTATAAGTTATGTCAATTTGATATAAGAATCCTTCAAAAATTCTTCAAAATAGTAAAATACACATATAATACCGAACAAAAAGGATCTAATCATCATCATCATTAATTTAACCAAATCACGAGCCCAACAGTACACATGAATTATCGGGTCAGATGGATACCAACTCCACCCCATCCTAGGGTATTTATGTGCTATGCACATGATATCCAGAAGGTATGGTGACATGTGGAATCTTGGAAACATTGCATGTTGTGCTCCCTTTACCACAAAGCTAATGACTGTGATATTTTCAGATAGGATGTCATCCGAGTTGAATGATATCCCTTCATTCATGCAATAGTATGTCAGGATTATACACGATAAGGAGAATTTTGATGCGTTAGGTTCCCCATACAATATACACAACATGGCTACCAAGCACTGATAAGGTCTTCTCAGGGCACTTCTGGGACATCCTCCTTTGGGCCTATATGTTAATTTTTTATCATCCATGTGTCATTTGGGAAACAAGTTCTTTGGCATGTATTCAAACTCACTAAGGATCTTTCTATCCAACTTTGTCCTTCCCTTTTCGATCTGATTTAACAATTGACCAAATATTCAATTCTGAATGAAGCTATGGGGTCCTTCCTGGCATTGCATATGTATCTATTGTTTACATCAATATTATTCAAAATCCATGTGATGGAATCTACAACCCTATACATTGGTGGGAAAGGGAGCCATTGAGAAGGAAAGAAATGAAAATATCTATGAAGGAGAGGGAGTTGTCGTTTTGGGTCTCCATGGTTAATTGGATGTGAGGGGAAAGATTATTGAGATGGTTGAGAAAGGAGATCAGGTTTTTCTCCCCATCAGGCGAGATGACGAACGTGTCATCTACAAATCGAAACCAACATTTCAGTTTTGAGGTGAAAGGTACTAAGGGCTAAAAATTTGAAATGTTCCATGAAAATATTGGCAACCACCCGGGATAAGGATGAGACCATGTTTGTTCCTTCAGTTTGTTCATAGCAAACCCCCCTAAAGGTGAAGAAGGTGGAAGAGAGACAAATTTTGATGAGGTCCAGAGTTTCCTAGTCAACTAATTTAGAGATGAGGGTTAGGGATTTAGAGACATATATTTTGGTAAAAAGACCAAGAAACCCCAGTTAATTAAGAGACATATAGAGGTAAAGCACATCTAAAGACTCTAGAGAGAGAGAGAGACCACTGTACACTCTTCTCTAGGTCACATCTCATCACAAGAATGTATACAAGCAAGAGAATGAACATATAGGAATGCAAAAAAAATCTTATTTTTCTATTTATATGAGAGGTAAGAGAGGCCATCAATGCAATGTGGGCCTTATATCCTTCATGTAACCTAAAACGAGCACTTGTAGGCCAACAAAAGTGAGTCTATGCACTCTAAAGTACATGTGTCATGCTCTAGGGTGATGACATGCACAAGAACGACTGCAACATGATGTAGCTACACAAGGAAAGTCCACATACCTCCATCAAAAGTCACCATGAAATCTATCTATCATTTTAAGAAATGTACTCCATTGGGTCAATTTCCCCTCAAGAATATAGTCAAAACCCCAAGCATCGAGCCATATCCAATCCCCCAAATAAAAATCCAAGCTACCATATGACAAACAAGATTTGGTGCTCTCCTCCAAAGTGCACAACACTTCTCATCTCATGTAAGATTTTCTCCAAAAAAGTGGATCATTCATGTGCAAGCACATAAGAATATGTTTATAAGTAATTTAGCAAGCTATCACTAATAACTAGTTTAGTATATACAATAAAAATTCATTAACAATAATATATTAAAAAAATAAAATAATTATTTTATAATTGACTAAATGAAGTATCATTGATAACTAGGCCTTGGATGATACAATACATACCCAAAAACCGTCTCATACTTTTAAAAAACATTTTTTCACCACTAAAAAAATATATCTCATATTTGCCTTCTCTCATATGCAAAGAAGGTTGAATTGCCAGAATTGCTAGAATTGTCTTTCTTGGAATTCGGATCTTCTGGCTTCTTCTTATTTGCACGCTCGAGGATGCGATCTCCAAGGTTGTTTTGCTGAAGTATTTGAAACATCATATCTATTTTTTTGCATACATGCAGATTTTGAATGGAATTCTTTGTGACAATACGTGCATTTCTCCCCTTTTCCCCTTTGGATCCGGAGGCATCGGTGAAGGGTTTTGTGTACCCTTCCTTCCTCGGATGTGCATGAGCTTTCTGTTTATATTTGTATTTAGATTTATGATATTTGTGGCTACCATCATGAACAGTGAGTGCATGCGCCCTTAGGCCTTTGATTGTGCCCATGTTGATGAGCTTGGTTTTCTCTTGTGTCAGGGATTTGATAAAGTCCTCAAGAGAAGGCATCTTCCAGGTGGCTCCGGAGGCGAATCTGACAGTATGGAATGCAGATACAAATATAGACAATTCATGACCAATATTGGAGAGAATGGTGAGAACCATTTGTTTCTCCTCCTTTGATTTATCAACCCCACAAGCTTTGAGTTAAGACAATAAATCACTAAATTTTTTAAACAAATGTTGGATATTCTCGAAGCTTTTTGGATCCAATGTGAGCAGCTCCACCTCCAACATGTGTCCCCTCATCCCATCTTGTTTTCCAAAGAGCCCTTCCAAGGTGGTCCAGGTTTCAGGCTTCATTGGGAGTCTTACAAGAAAAGATATATGAAAAAGGAGATTGGGAGAAATAAGACTGCAAATTGTTTCGAGTGCCTCATCCATGCGATTTAAGTACTTGAATTTTTCTATGACTGATGTCGGTTGAGTATTTGTATTCATGGTTAACCTGTACAACCCTCTGGATCAGAGATGTATGGTTATTTTCTGCTTCCATAAAAAATAGTTGTAAGATGTAAGAATGAATTCTTTTTGGAATTCTATCTTTTCCTTGTCTTCAATCTTTTGTATAAACAATAAAAATTCATTAATAATAATATATTAAAAAAATAAAATAATTAGTTTATAATTAACCAAATGAAGTATCATTGATAACTAGCCCTTGGATAATGCAATACATTCCCAAAAACCATCTCACACATTTAAAAAAACATATTTTCACAACTAAAACAATATATCTCATATTTACCTTCTCTCATATGCAAAGAAAGCTGAATTTACATCTACCAGTTTACAAAATAAACTAAGCTTACTTAGTAAAGAAACCACTTAAGAAAGACCCTAAATAATCGGAATACCTTTTCTATGTTACAAACAAAGGTGAATTAGTCGGTTTTTATAGTTAAACTACATATTTGGAAGATATCGTTATATAAGTGGACCCTCATGGTCCATTATAGGATAATATAAATTAAGCTTGTTAACTCGGATTCTCAGAACAAAGCGGACTAAGCAGCTGGGCTGTTGAGGGGCAACTTCAACCGTAAGAAAAATAATTTTTATATTTTGTGCGAGGAAGAAATATTTCAGCGATGGACGCAGAAATCTGGCAATGGCTCCCAGATCATTTGGTGGAAATGATTTTAGATAGGCTGCCCATGAGGGTTCTTGGCAAAATGAGTACTGTCTGTAAACAATGGAATGATCTGCTGTCTTCCCGTGATGCCCTCCAAGTAAGTGTTCCAAATGGGTAGTTGCATTCCATCCCGGGGTTTCTGATTCAGGGCCATTGGGATTCGAAAGATGATGTGGAATATTGGGTTATGGAAGGACGCGGTTCAAACATTTACAAAATTCCTTTGCACGATCAGAACGTTGTGGATACTTGCAACGGCATCTTCTGCTGTTGTTTAAAAGGGGATTCGCTCCATCGCTCTATGGCCATAGGCATTCCTGGTACCAAGAATTGGAGACAAATGCCTACGTATTATGTAATTGGCGTCTCTTTCAGCGGAATGACTTTCGATTCTTCCACAAGGCGGTTCACTCTCCTGGTCGGCTCTTCTTATAACGAYGTGTGGGGACGTCCTGACAGAAGAAGAATTGTGATGCATATTTATGATTCAGAAACCAACTCGTGGACTGGAAATGAGAAGATAGTCCCCGACCATATTCATCCTAAAGGAAGGGGTATTTATTCGAAAGGAAAGTTTCACTGGGCCRCKGGCAATCTCATCGTAGCCTTCAATATTGCTAAGAGACGTTGGACAGAAATCCCACTGCCAGAGGGATGCGGAAGGATTTTTCATCACAATTTAGGTGAATACGTTGGGCAAGTGGTGCTTGTGGAGCAGAAGGAAGATGATGTTTTTCGCATTTGGAAATTGAATGAAGAAGAAAAATATGAAATATGGTGTGAGCTACGAACCAGCGGTTTGACAAAGAAACATCCTGTTGTGGCAGTGAACAACGCGGGGTTGATAATGGTAATTGATGACACAATAAATATGTCAATATTTAACTCTCAGGGGAAATTGATCCTCAAAATGACATTGCCGGGGCTTCGCACGTCTCAATTGATGGCCGGGAAGATGCCACTGCCAGGGCTCCGTACATCTCAACTACCAGTTCGAGTATCTGTAACAGCTATCGAATCTAACAACCTGTGGCCGCCAGAGTATCTGTCCCAAATTTTAGGTCGTTAATTCTACGTTTTAGGTCGATAATTCTGCTTTTTACGTCGTTAATTCTGGTTTGGTTCATGGAAGTGCGTCTTTCATGAAGATATTTAACTGTTTATTATATATTTTTGTCCACAATTTATATCTTCCCATTATGGAGTTAGCTCAGCCATTTAATGTAAATGAGAATTTTTATAAAAAAATGTTATTATTTAAAAAAACCATATTTAATTAAATTTTATTATTTAAAAAAAACATATTAAATTAAATTTAGATGACAATTCTCTATTATCAATTAACAATTTTGAGAATTATATATATATATATATATATATATTGTGTTTAAATTCTAGATTATTATGGGTTTGCATCTATTTACTTATTTTCTTGTTTAAGTTTAGTGTAAAGTATTTCATAGGGTATTGATAGCAACATGTATAGTTTCGTTTTTACTTTCAAGTTACCTTTAGATGTCTTGAGTTTTTGGACTATGGAGTTAGCCCAATCCATTTTAATGTAAATGAAAATTAGAATAATATTTTTAGACTATGAAGTTAGCCCAACCCATTTTAATGTAAATGAAAATTAGAATCATATTTTTGTTATTATTTAAAAAATGTTTTTGGAATATTGTGAAAAAAATGTGATCATGACCATCCACACATGAAGTAGTTTCTCAGGTGAAGGGTGAAGTGTCAAAGTCTAAAGGATGGAAATAAAAAGGGATAAATTTATTTAGCTAGGTGCAGTAATTATACAAGGAAAATCCCAATAGCTAGAAGTCACCCCCGATCCCAAAGTAAAAAGTAAATGAAAAGAAAAAGTAATAAAGGTCATTGTTTTCCCCATCCACAAGATGTTAATAATATACTAAATAAACTAGGAAGGACTCGGAAATAAATCTTTATCATAGTAGGGGACATGCAAATGTCACCACCAAGGATTTGGATACTCGCTAGAAGTGGAGAAAGGTCTTTGATACTGTGGTGAATCCTCCAGGCATATGGATGCTTGCGGGCAGTGGAGTAACACCTAAGGGAAAATATATACACACCTACTGCTTTTTTAATATATATATCAAACTTATAGAAACCCTATGATGGAGATATCTACCTAGATCATCGACACAGAGTAAGAAAATAAACATCATCATCATTCATCCTCTTCTTGCAATAGACAATCTCCACTAGTTTCCTTTCAGAAAATGTAATGCTTCCATTGTTGGCAAGCCTGCATAATGGAATACATATCTTTTTCATAAGTGGGATACTTCCAGATTGTGTCAGAAAGTGTCTCACTGTGATATGCCACTGGATGCCCCTATTGATTAAGGACTGCCCCAATAGCATAGTCAGAGGCATCTGTCTTGATCTCAAATGGTTGTTGCAAGTCTGGTAATGTGAGCATTGGTGCAGAGCAGAGGTGATGGTTCAAATATTCGAACACCTTCTATTGATATTCAGACCAAAAGAATTTTTCTTTCGCTCCTCCCTTGGTGACTTAACTCAAGGGCCAAGTGATATGAGAGAATCCCAACACGAACATGCGGTATAAATTGGCAAGACCCAAAAAGATGCAGAGCTCTGTTAGGGCAGTTGGGGCTAGCCAATACCGAATGAATTGGATCTTGGCTCGATCCACATGCACCCCCCGCTCATCATTAATGTATCCCAGATACTGAACCTGGGTCATGCCAAAAGTGCACTTCTCCAAATTGGCACACAACTTGTGTTGTTGCAATGTTTGGAGGACCTGTCGGATGTGGTGGAGGTGCTCTTCCCAAGTCTGGATGAAGATCATAATGTCATCCAAGTACACCACTATAAATGAGTTGGTGAATGGTCACAATATTTTGTCCATTAGTCTCATGAAGGTTGCAGGGGCATTCGTCAACCCGCAAGGCATGACCAACTATTTGAAAAGGCCCTCCTTGGATTTGAAGTAAATCTTTCACACATCATAGGGTTTGATTGGTACCTGGTGATACCCAGAATTCAATTCGATCTTGTTGAAATATTTCTCCCCCTTGAGTTGGTCCAGAAGGTCATCAATCCGTGGGATTGGGTACCTATTCTGGACAGTGATCTTGTTCAGTGCCCGATAGTCAATGCAGACTCTCCAAGTCCCATCCTTCTTCTGCACCAGCATGATTGGGCTCCCACAGGGCGATGAACTTGTCTGGATGAGACCTTTCTGCAATATCTCCTGAATCTACCTCTTGATTTCCTCATTCTCCAGAACAGAGCGCCAATAGATTGGTCCATTGGGCAGCGACAGACCTAGTGTCATATCGATGGGGTGCTTGACCTGGTAGTGTAGAGGCACCCCTGTGGGGGACGTGAAGATATCCTCGTACTCCTCCACGAACTTATCCATCTGTTGTTTTCGTGAAAAGGGGCCCTGTCTGGAGGTCGTGGCCAAAATCTTCTTCTTTCCCTGAGGGTGGATCATCAGGAAAAAAAAATTCTTGGTTTTGGCAATGAACTTATTGCATTGTTTTGCATTAACCAAAGAGATGGCTGTAGGCGATGCCATTTCTGAAATCTTGTACAACTTGTTTCCCAAAGTAATAATAACAACATGAGGCCTAGACTCATACACAACATGTCACTTCCACAAGTATGGTTGGCCTAATAATACATCAAAAACATCAAGAGGAGAAATGTCACATAATACCTCATCCGTGAAGGGCTTGATGTTGTAGGGAAGATGACATTGTTGGCTGACGTGGACGTCCCATCCTTGGTGTAGCCACCCGATGGTGTATGGTTGTGCGTGTGTTGTGGTCAACAAGCCTAGTCGTTTCAAGACCTCTACTGAGATGAGGTTCTTTTGGCTCCCACTGTCAACAATGAATTGCAATGGGGAACCCTTTACCCACATCTGGGAATGGAAGAGGTGCTCCGCCTCCTCTGTATCTTCTGGTTCCTTCTTCTGGATATTAATGGTGGCAATGGTGGCGTTGGGCTCCGTATCAATAATATGCTTCCCCCTGTCATTCCCCTTGTCAGGTCATGATTCTGAGTCAGAGCCTGCATCCGATCCAAAAGCCTTCAACTCGGCTACCGATGACTGCTTGGCCCGACAATCACTTGTGTTGTGAGTGGAGCTCTTATGGAACTCACACCACTTCCTCGTGTCCTTTTTTGGCTTCGTGGTGTTGTTATTTTCTTGTGGCTTTGGCGAGTTGTCCTGGGATGCCCCGCCTTGGCTTGGTCATTTGTTCGGCAGTTTGGCGGTACCTTTCCCTTGCTTCTGATTCATAGACCCAAAGTATCGCTTCTTCTGTTTGAACTTCTTCTCAATCTTGACAGTATAACGATATGTCGAACCAAGCGAGGAGATGTCGAGGAACTCCATTTCCTCCTGAATATAGCTATGATGACAATTGCGGTACTTTAACACCAAATGTTTCTCCTAATCTTTGATACCCAACTATGTGCGTAGGGTATGAAACAGATTCGTCAGCGCATACACATCTTGGTCCCTTTGTTGCCATAGTGTAGTCCATTGTATGTATTTGTCCTCATAGCTCCCCACGGGATAATATTGTTCCTTGATGGCATCTAAGAAAGAATTCCAAGTGAGTGCGATCGAGAACAGAGAGGGTTCCCCCTCGTTTTGTTTCTCCGAGTAGGTTTCCCACTAGTCCTTGACATGTTGGGTGGCTTTAAGAAGTGCAAAAATAATCCTTTATCAGTCGTAAAAGTCATGAACCAAGAAATATCCTTCTAACAGATTCAACGATCTATCAACAACATCTCCATCTATTTGGCCCTCAAATATGGGAATGTCAAAGTTTACTTGTACCTTAAAAGGACTGGCATGTCCAGAGTGGCTACTGGATGTAGATGCGCTGCCAGTGGGCAGCCATTGAAGGATTTGGGCAAATTTGTCCATTATCACGTTCCTTTGTTTCTTGAGGGCCTCCTTGAGCAATAATTTGATAGGATCTCCTACTCCCTCATATTTCTTTTCTTTCCCCATGGGCCTCCATCGGGGTTTGCGAGGCTGATCTTGCAATGGTTCAACAAGATCAAGCCCTAACTCCTTATAGCCCGACCTCGTTGGGGACATGAAAAGAAGGAACGAGAAAGCGCAGACTGATTTGATACCATTGATTCAGATTTATTCAGGAACACAATGAAATACATAAATACACATAAACGCAGAGATGCAATGGAAGTAAAATTTCATTTCATTAACAATAAATGATTGAAATATATATCTCACATAAGAGGAGAAATGTGACATAATACCTCATAACGGTATTCCGCACCAAGCGAGGAGATGTCGAGAAACTCCATTTCCTCCTAAATGTATATATGAAGACAACTGCGGTACTTTAACACCAAATGTTTCTCCTAATCTTTGATACCCAACTATGTGCGTAGGGTATGAAACAGATTCGTCAGCTCATGCACATCTTGGTCCCTTTGCTGCCGTAGTGTAGTCCATTGTATGTATTTGTCCTCATAGCTCCCCATGGGATAATATTGTTCCTTGATGGCATCTCAGAAAGAATTCCAAGTGGGTGCGACTGAGAACGTTTTAGGTCGATAATTCTTCTTTTTACGTCGTTAATTCTGCTTTGGTTCACAGCAGTGCGTCTTTCATGAAGATATTTAACTGTTTATTAAATATTGTTGTCCATAATCTATATCTTCCCATTATGGAGTTATCTCAGCCATTTAATGTAAATGAGAATTTTTATAAAAAAAATGTTATTATTTAAAAAAAACCACATTTAATTAAATTTTTATTATTTAAAAAAAAACCACATTAAATTAAATTTTTATTATTTAAAACAAAACCACATTAAATTAAATTTAGATGACAATTCTCTACTATCAATTATCAATTTTGAGAATTCTTTATTCATATATATATATATATATATATAATTATTGTTTAAATTCTAGATTATTATGGGTTTGCATCTATTTACTCATTTTCTTGTTTAAGTTTAGTGTAAACTATTTCATAGGGTATTTATAGCAACATGTATAGTTTCGTTTTTATTTTCAGGTTACCTTTAGATGTCTTGATTTTTTGTACTATGGAGTTAACCTAATCCATTTTAATGTAAATGAAAATTAGAATAATATTTTTAGACTATGAAGTTAGCCCAACTCATTTTAATGTAAATGAAAATTAGAATAATATTTTTATTATTATTTAATAAAAGTCACATTTAATTAAATTTAAATAACAATTCACTATTATCAATTATTAATTTTGACAATTCCTTTATTATATATATATATATATATAAAATTATATGGTTCTCGCTTCTTTCGAGATTTCGAGATTTTTTATGTCCCGTTTCCTTCGACCTTAGAAATCCCGTTTTCCTGATTTCCCGACTCTCGCCAGATTCCTGACACCTGTCCTCCACTAGCTCTAACTGTGGCCCACACAACTCTCCTGTCGGGATTTTGCGTATCGCGATTCCAAACTGCAAGGGTTTCTTTCCTTCGAAATCCCCGATGCTCCGAATTTCGACTCCTTAGAATTCCCTGACACGTGTCTCACTGATGGACGGCTCTGATCTTGCCGATATATCATGGATCACGATTCCAAGTGGAAATATTTCTTCACTTCCGTAATTCCTGATAACTTCAATATCCCGATGACTCTTTAGGGACTCTCCTCTGTTCACTAGGGCTTAACCCCGGTGTAACTCCTGCCAGATCTAATGGTTAATGGGAGTTCAGCTGCTGATCCAATGGTTCACCAGCCTTTCGAGCTTGGACTCTGATGTGGTCGTAACCTCCTCGCACCTCAGTGATATCCAACGGTTCTGATGCCACTTTGTGCACTCTTCCACAACTTTATGGACGGGGAAATCAGCGGTCTGGATGTTCTCATGGAACATGGGGATCTACGGCCCTAGACTCTTCACTACCCATGAAAACAAAAAAAAATCAGGTGGTAAGGCCTTTAACACCCTACCTTCTCATGCTAATCTAATGGTTGTGGGGAAACTGTGGATTTCCCGATGAATTCTCATCCGTTGATTCGATATTCCTTCCTTAAGCTGCCATCTCGGGATTTTAAAGGGATCACTCCTCCTCGTATAGGGTTATTAAGACTTGCACCTTCAAGTTCATATTCTAGGTTCTGGGTAAACCTTTCCAAGGAGGGAATCTCTACAAGAGATCTATTCCGGGGCTTTCCTGGAGATGGGTGAAGGGAAACAACTTCCCGAGAATGGGCTGGAAGCCTAACTTAGTTCAACCTAGGCATACTTAGATTCATTTATCAACATAAGTCATGCATGGTTTCCTCTGTCATAAGCATATATCTATATATTCTTATCAAAACACTACACAGACATTCTTATACTGAAATTGTTCATAATTTCACAATTCTATGAGCATATATATAATAGTATATGAGTTTCAAGACACAATATGTAAAACACTTATCAGAAATAACACCGGAAGTGTGTGCAATTGCTGAGAGGGGTTCTCGTTTCCACCCAACCGTAGGCTCAATGACTCCCAACGGATTTACCACTAGCCACCCCCGAGCTGAGACCACGATGCTCTGAGACTGCGTCTCTCTGTTCGCCAGTGACCAGGAGTGAAGGTTGCAATCCTTCCTCTCTGCTATCACTCACTCTGCGTAATGCCAGAGTTCCCCTCGCGTCTGCCCTCCTAATCGCTTATGCCATATGCCTTATCCTCTTGCGAGGTTGTGTCTGGCATGATTACCCTCGNAGGTGCCTTCCACCGCCATCGTGGTCTCTTTTTCTGCACATCCCCTCATCAGCAGTCCTGCAATAAATTCATAATGTTATTCACATTCATTGACCTCTTCCTCAAGGTCCATTTATATCACATATTCACATTTATGAGTTTTCCATAGTTCTTGGCCAATCCAGTTATATTTACAAGTTGGGGGAAACAAGGTGTTACAGAAGAGTGCACACTATATGGAAAAAACTACCCTGATTTAATCAAGGATTGGTGGGGATACCCTGAGAAATTTGGAGTAGACAGTCATGGCATATATGCCACAACATCGTTAGACGCCCATATGATATATGTGTCTATGATGTTATGTAGAATTTGCGGGAAGAAGAGCTCTGCTCACTTCCTGCTGGCATGGGTACCAATCATGCATGAAGTGGCACAAGGTTTCTCTTTCAACTGGGCCAAGATGTTATCAGACAATCTGCCTAAGGAAATCACAAAGTACCATTCGATGAAGGCCAAAGGGAAACCTACCCCTTTTTATATGTCAGCATACATTACGGACGCCATTTGTTTTATGACTCCTTTCCCTCTGATGAGTTGGAGTTAGACCCCGACCAACGCCGAGCCCATACATTTCTATCACTTCAAGTTGTGGGAAGATAAATCTAGAGATTTCTTCTATGAAATCTTTCATTATGTAGTGGTGTCGATTCATATCGCCCTATATGGTTTCCCGTCTCCCAGGATTTCAGACAGGATCATGGCCAACCTGGGTAAAATAACAGACTGGTATATTGAGGAAAATTTTTCCTACATCATAGTTTTCGGGTGCTCAGTTCACCTCCATGCTCTACCAAAGTTTTTACCAAATCAGCTAGTATGCCGATAGGTGGCATATCAAACCGTGATAGGGGGCATCAATAAAGAATTAAAAGCGGCCTAGAAAAAGGTATGGCCAGCCGTCCCTCTTTAGGTTGGCATGTTTTCATTGTTAGATTCCGACCATTCAAAAGTAGAGGCTGCATCTGTAGAAGACGTCAAGTTAGTTGATATTGAGTTTAAGAGGCACAATCCCTAGAAGTTCGTGGAAACCCACTTAGCCCAATAAAATTTAAGAAATTATGTGCATGATCTTTCCCTGCAGGATGAAATATTCAAGGGAGCTAGGTCATATCGGGAAGTGTTGAGCGGAGTTCGAACTCTATCTCCAGATCAATTAGCCAATTTTGTAACAACCCACCTGGTTACAACAATAACTCCACAAAAATAGGTGCAATGATTTTTTTTTTGTTCGTTAAGGTGTGTGCGCGCGTGTAGAAGAAAAAAACCCTCTCGATCCTACATCACCACTCGAACCAACAGGACGCAAGTAATACGAACATAATCAAGACGACACGACAAATCAAGTGACACCAAGGAAACAATGCCCCTGGACACAAGGCGTGCAACTAGCAACAGTAAGCAGATATAAACACCAGGGGTTAGGTACTGTACTGTCACAGAAGGAATGAATCCAACAGTAGAGTCGCAGTAGTGGAACTGTGCCTTTAAACAACCCGAGACTACTGATACGGCTCAGAGTGTGTCGCAAGAGTGGAACTGTGCCTTTAAACAACCCGGGACTCTTGATACGGCACTGGATTCTTGACGCAGGGAAGCGTACAGACATAAATGCTAGGGCTTCTGAAGGTGACTAATTTCCGCCCGGCACAAGCAGTCCAACCTACAATTATTACAACTCAGCGCATCAATAGACAACAGAGAACCCTCGTCTACTAAGGAAAACATGAGACAAGGACTCAGACCACAGCAACCGTCATTATGACCAGGCACCAAATCTGACTTCAAGGGACAATGGTTACCGACCCCTACCAAGAAAATCATACATCCATGCGCAGGAATAATTAAATAAGCATCCAATCGTTAAGATGACAGGGCCTTTATCTAAGACTCACTGATATTAGTTACAGACCCAAGGCTCCGTTTAAATTCTAAGTTCGACGAGATACCATACCTATCAAATCGTCATGACCATCTTAGATTCTCATTTTCAAATGTAATAAGGTACTACATTACCCCTTTATCAACAATGTATTTAATGGAAATTCTCCAAGCCTAATATGACAACATTAATTTACTGCCGGTGTCAAATGCCTATCACTTCAATGACCTTGCAACCTTGGAATAACATCAAAAATATAATTAAGGAGCATACCCTAAATTAACTTCCAGACAACATCATGACATGTATAAGTTATCGCATAAAACAAAACGGAACTACCTAATCTTAGCATAACATAACCATTTCACACCACTTGCATAAACACTAGTTCCAAGAACCTCGATTCCTTAACATGGGTTCACGATAACTAATAGCATAATCCTTATTTCATATAACTGTTAGCTTAAATATCCGATACAACGTTAGCGTAGACCATAAGTTCCATAAACTTATTGCACCAGGATTCAATACATTGTTAACATAACCATTAAATATCCATCACATTCTCATTACTTTAAACAATAGCATTAAACATAAGCACTAACTTTAG
>JZKD02S2280634.1:44612-60120 GCA_000966675.3 Picea glauca | reverse complement strand
GCAGGGTTGCTGTCCACCCCTCTCCCTCAACCTCTCTGCAATCGTGTGTGGCCCCTTTACTCCATATGTGAGTCAAGTCGGAAAGCTATCGTCAGCCTGCATCACCAATAATCATATCAGAATGTCAACATCAAATCATCAATCAAATGAAACATCATAATAAACATATCAACCCAAAAGCACACTCCCTGACTCAGTCCGGAGTCCAAGGGGGGTTCTACCGATGCCTCTGCATCCTCAAGGTCAAAAACCCTGCACACTCAATCAAATTGAGTCAATAACACCCGTCTAATCAAATAGTAACACATCATGTCATCTGTCAATCACATCATAATCAAATATAATAGGTCTAATGTCAAAAAGGGTCCAGATCACTTGCGAGCAAGTGTCCTCAAATAATAAGTGGTCTCAGTGCGCTAGAGTGGGATGTTACAAGTTTCTACAATTTCCAAAGGCATAGAAGGAATAGTTTCCCTAAGGTATTATAGGGAGAACCAATAACACCTTCATCTACACAGGAGGCTACACCCTAGGGTTTGAAGGTAGGAATTTCCACTGAACAAGATACTCAGGAACATCCGAATAAAGCTGAATTTTAACACAGAAAGTGGATATTGCATTCTCAAATCGCCCAAGTAATCAAGAAAAAGTTCATCTTGAAGCTTTGATAAAAAAAGGGACAGGGTACATCGTTGTCTACACCAGGTAAACTGGCTACCAACACAACATAGCAACAACCATCCACAAAGATAGGTATCCCCATTATTTCATTAACACCTTTACATTCAAGTAAAGGAAATCCAAATGTCGAATTCATATTTATAGAGGACCTTACTCCGATTTCATCCGAAGAAATGCCTCCTTCAGAATTCGTTTTCAACAAGAAGAGGAGGGACATAGTTAAAATAGAAACACATAAAAAAGATGGTCCAACAATCAAAAGGAAAAGAATGTTGTATGATGGACAGGGCCTAGATGATACATAATTCACTAGGTAAATGGCATGCTCATTAGGTGCCTTTGCCACTACCAATCAATGTTCAGTAGAAAATCTAGTAGAGCAGCTGAAACTGAGAAGTATGTTGGTAAGGCAGTTGCAAGACCAGATGATAACCATGGAAAAGGATGTGAGAAATCAGATGAATAAGGCTTTTGAACAGGTCAGAGCCTGTAACAGATAGCAGATTCAACAACACAAAACTAACCTTTATGAGCTATATTAAATTTACAAGCCAACAGAGAATTAGCCACTCAACAGGAAGAATTGATCAAGTGAATACAAGCCAAGATAGACTTGGCTGAAGGTACAATAGCGAAGATGTAAGATTTCCAAGCTCATGCACTAGACATACATGAAAATTTGGAATCATCCCAGCAAGATATTTATATGAAAGTGGAAGCCATTCAAAATTGTTATCGAGTGGTATACCTTTCTCTGAATAACATTTACATTAAGGAAAGAGAAGCCCTTGTAGCACGGGCTAAGTTTCAGGAGGCTATCTTGCTAGTACCAAGAGCTTATGTATCATAGGTTCCTCAATTGTCTCTTTCTGAGCAAACCCGAGGCGACATAATTTTGAAGGCTTGGGAAACAAATCTGGTTCAAAGAAAAAGATTGGCCAGCGAGGTAAATAAAGCTTGCGAAGAAACATTGTCTTCACTAGACAAAGGGTTACTTGATGTTGAAGGAGATAGTATCTCCGAGGCCCTAGGGAAGATTGACGTAGAAAAAAACCAACATAATTCTAAGACAAGTAAAGAAGAAGCCTGAGCAACCATCCAACAAATGAACCAAATTGATCTTATCCAAATAAACAAATGGAAATTAGATCCTAGTTTGCAACTACAGACCACATCTTTGGGAGAAAAGAAGATACAAGAGAGGTTGCCTCAGATAGAAAAGAAGCTATACATTTTTTAAGAAAATGAAGCAACAAAACCTTCAGGGTTGGTGGTGCAGTTAGTGAGTAGATGCGTCGAGTGTGTCGAATATCTGAAAGCAAGCACACATGGAAACAAATAAGACAACGGGTACATAAGGAGAAGAGACGTTGGACAGAAATCCCACTGCGGAAGGATTTTTCATCACAATTTAGGTGAATACGTTGGGAGTAGAAGGAAGATCATTTTTTTAACATTTGGAAGTTGAATGAAGAATAAAAATATGAAATATGGTGTGAGCTACGCACCAGCGGTTTGACAGAGAAACATCCTGTTGTGGCAGTGAACAACGCCGGGTTGATAATGGTAATTGATGACACAATAAATATGTCAATATTTAACTCTCAGGGGAAATTGATCCTCAAAATGACATTGTCGGGGCTTCGCACGTCTCAATTGATGGCCGGGAAGATGCCACTACCAGGGCTCTGTACTTCTCAACGACCAGTTCGAGTATCTGTAACAGCTATCGAATCTAACAACCTGTGGCCGCCAGAGTATCTGTCCCAAATTTTAGGTCGTTAATTCTGCTTTTTAGGTCGATAATTCTGTTTTTTACGTCGTTAATTCTGCTTTTGTTCATGGAAGTGCATCTTTCATGAATATATTTAACTGTTTATTATATATTGTTGTTCATAATTTATATCTTCCCATTATGGAGTTAGCTCATCCATTTAATGTAAATGAGAATTTTTATAAAAAAAATGTTATTATTTAAAAAAAACCATATTTAATTAAATTTTTATTATTTAAAAAAACCACACTAAATTAAATTTAGATGACAATTCTCTACTATCAATTATCAATTTTGAGAATTCTTTATTCAAATTCTAGATTATTATGGGTTTGCATCTATTTACTCATTGTCTTGTTTAAGTTTAGTGTAAACTATTTCACAGGGTATTGATAGCAACATGTACAGTTTCGTTTTTACTTTCAGGTTACCTTTAGATGTCTTGAGTTTTTGGATTGTGAAGTTAGCCCAATCCATTTTAATGTAAATGAAAATTAGAATAATATTTTTAGACTATGAAGTTAGCCCAACCCATTTTAATGTAAATGAAAATTAGAATAATATTTTTATTATTATTTAAAAAAAATCACATTCAATTAAATTTAAATAGCAATTCACTATTATCAATTATTAATTTTGACAATTCCTTTATTATATATAAATAAATAATTCCTTTATTATATATATAAATAAATAACTTTATTATATATATAAATAAATAATTCCTTTATTATATATATAAATAAATAAAATTATATGTAAATAAAAAATTATTACAAAACAAAATATTAAAAAAAATTATAATCAACATACAAAATTTTATTATATTTTAATTTAATTGAAATTAAAATAAAAAATTAACTTATAATTTTTAATTTTTAAATGAAAATGAATCGTTCACTTAAATCACCAAAATATATAAGAGTGACAACAAAATGTGCAATATAATAAAAATTAAAAACATATATATAATAAAAAATAATTATATATATATATATATATATATATATATATATATATATATATATATATATAATGTTTTAATCTTTAATTGTGAAAATAATGTTTAGGATTACCATTGTGAATTTTGTTTTGCCATTTCTCTACATAACATTTTCAAATCACTCTATTCTATGAAATAAATAAAAATAAATAAACAAAAAAGGTATTACATATAGTTAATAAAAAATAGTTATTAAACAACATGTTTCAAAACATTATATATAGTTAATAAAATTATATAAAAATACAAAATTATACATTAATCTTATTTAATTATACATTAATTTTAGTCAATTTTACTTTTTATTCATATTTGTTAATTGGTTAAACATTTATATTTGAAAATGGATCAGAAAACAATTCATATAGTTGGTCACTAATTTTATTGATGATGTTTAGCACATTAGGTTTTGCATAGTCTTATTATTGTAAATGAACCTCAATCATTGAATAGTTGAAGATCACCTAAAAAGGAAAACACATTTAAAAAAAAGGGCTTCAGAATGATCATAGGACATCGCACTTACACCTATTTTAGGATTCTCCTTTCAATTTTGTGCACATGATTGTCTTCAGCCATATCATTTTTGAAAATTATGGTTAACATAAATCTTATGTCTTCAATGACTTGTCAATGTAGGTAAAAGTGTTCAGTTGATATCACATGTCTAGTTTGAAATGTTGATGAGATGAGCATGTCATGATGCAAAATAATCTGTAGACTTGGAGTGTTAGAGAGTGAGAACGATTCTGAAATCCTGAGAATATTGCATAACTGAAGAAAAGTCACAAGAGAACTAGAAAAGGAAGCTCTCTCGAGTCCCTTACTTCTTCAAGCAAAAGGACACAAAAAGGAGCTCAAAATATTTGAGAAACTAAATGTGAGATGTAGTTCTTAGCCATCCTAGCATCGAAGCCCATTTAGACAAAATGATACGCATATAGTATTTCACAGGGATTAGTCTTTTCAAGAGGCTGCAAAACTACATGTCATCTTGGGATGCATGAACATTTTACAGTTGCTTGGACTCCATTGTCTCATCTAGGAAATACCATGCATTGGAAATGTGCCTGAAGTAGTTTGAGTGTCCTTCCTAGATCATGAGTATAAATTGCAAGGGGGGGATATTGAATATGAATCGAGGATGTTTTTGGAATATTGTGAAAAAAATGTGATCATGACCTGACATAGTGGATACTCAATGGTTATCCTCACATGTTGGCTAGTGAGAATATTTTATGTAATACGAGAACCATCCACACATTAAGTAATTTCTCACGTGAAGGGTGAAGTGTCAAAGTCTAAAGGATGGAAATAAAAGGGATAAATTTATTTAGCTAGGTGTAGTAATTATACAAGGAAAATCCCAATAGCTGGAAGTCACCCCCTATTAGGCTAAAGTAAAAAGCAAAATGAAAAGAAAACGTAAGAAAGGTCATTGATTTCCCCATCCACAAGATGTTAAGAATATACTAAATAAATTGGGAAGGACTGGGAAATAAATCTTTATCATACTAGGAGACATGCAAATATTACCACCGAGGATTTGGATACTCGCTAGAAGTGGAGAAAGGTCTTTGATATTGTGGTGAATCCTCCAGGGATATGGATTCTTGCAGATAGTGGAGTAACACCTAAGGGAAAATATATACACACCTACTGCTTTTTTTTATATATATCAAACTTATAGAAACCCTACGATGGAGATATATACCTAGATCATCAACATAGAGTAAGAAAATAAACATCATCATCATTCATCCTCTTCTTGCAATAGTCGATCTCCACTAGTTTCCTTTCCCAAAATGTAATGCTTCCATTGTTGGCAAGCCTGCATAATGGAATAAATATCTTTGTCATAAGTGGGATACTTCCAGACTGTGTCGTAAAGTGTCTCACTATGATATGCCACTGGATGCCCCTGTTGAGTAAGGACTGCCCCAATAGCATAGTCAGAGGCATCTGTCTTGATCTCAAATAGTTGTTGCAAGTATGGTAATGTGAGCATTGGTGCAGAGCAGAGGTGATCCTTCAAATATTCGAACACCTTCTATTGATATTTAGACCAAAATAATTTTGCTTTCGCTCCTCCCTTGGTGAATTGATTCAATGGACAAGTGATATGAGAGAATCCCAACACGAACCTGCGGTAGAAATTGGCAAGACCCAAAAAGCTGCAGAGCTTTGTCAGGGTGGTTGGGGATGGTCAATACCGAATGACCTGGATCTTGGTTGGATCCACATGTACCCCCCACTCATCAATAATGTATCCGAGACACTAAACCTGGGTCATGCCAAAAGTGCACTTCTCGAAATTGGCACACAACTTGTGTTGTTGCAGTGTTTAGAGGACATGTCGGATGTGGTGGAGGTGCTCTTCCCAAGTCTGGATGAAGATCATAATGTCATTCAAGTACACCACTATAAATGAGTTGGTGAGTGGTCACAATATTTCGTCCATTAGTCTAATGAAGGTTGCAGGGGCATTCGTGAACCCGCAAGGCATGACCAACCATTCAAAAAGGCCCTCCTTAGATTTGAAGGAAGCCTTTCACACATCATAGGGTTTGGTTGGTACTTGGTGATACCCATAATTCAATTCGATCTTGCTAAAATATTCCTCCCCCTTGAGTTGGTCCAGAAGGTCATCAATCTGTGGGATTGGGTGCCTATTCTGGATAGTGATCTTGTTCAGTGCCCGATAGTCAATGCAGAATCTCTAAGTACCAGCAGGATCGAGCTCCCATAGGGTGATGAACTTGGCCGGATGAGACCTTTCTGCAATATCTTCTGAATCTGCCTCTTGATTTCGTATTTCTCCAGAACAGAGCACCAATATATTGGTCCATAGGGCAGTGACACACCTAGGGTCATATAGATGGGGTGCTTGACCTGGTAGTGTAGAGGCACCCTTGCTGGGGAGGTGAAGATATCCTCGTACTCCTCCATGAACTTATCCATCTGTTGTTGTCATGAAAAAGGGCCTTGTCTAGAGGTCGTGGCCACAATCTTCTTCTTTCCTTCTAAATAAACCATGTTGCCAAATAATGTAACATAACTTTGCCAAAAAAAAGGAGAAGACACCAAGTATTGAATTCTGTCGTTCTTACTTCCAATGCATAGTTGTCTACAAAGGATGTTTAGCATACAAACCAAGTAAAAAGGTATATATCAAACCCATATAAAAATAAATACTATTTTTTCATATGATGATGACACTTCGTCTACTCCATAGTGGACTCTTCTAGGAATTGGACTCAATGTTTAGAGGCTTCCATAGATATCAAATAACTCTACTGCAAGTGTATGATAGGATTCAATTTTCAAACAAAAAAACCTTTGTCAACTATTCTAGTGCCCATGACCGTCTAGTGTGCAAGTAGTCCAAGTATGCAAGTAATCATCCTTCTTGGTTGATCGATTCTCCACACAATCAATCCACTACCAATAAAACTTCACCAATTGATTAATCCACACACATAATTAATGCTCTCAGTCTATTCTCTAGTCTATACATTTAATACCATAGCATGGATTAGGTCTTGATTTGTTGTCAAGAACTCCAATACAACATCCCATGCTAATGTATATGCCTGTCAATGCCACACGTATTTAATTTCAATCTACTACTTGAAGCCACACTTTGCACAACCAATTAAGGTAACTTCATTTGGACTCATCCAATCAATCCACCGTTGTTGATTACCGCAATGTAGTTGGTGTAGCCCAAATGTATATACTTGGTCGAAATACCTCTCATCCTTCAATCAAGCCTTATGTTGACCATACACAAAGGGCCCAATTTCAACACATTGCCTTAGATTGATACTTCAAACTGTAGGGTGGGATTGCTACTATGGGAGTTGTTGCTAATTGTTTTTTAGAAATCAACTCTAGGGTCTGTTATCTCTCCAAGAAACTCTTTGAGGTTGTAAGACAAAGATACTTGGTAACTTAAAGTAAACTTGTTTTTGTGTTTATGTATATGTGGATCAATGGGATAACTCAATTACAGTATGGAACTTAGACAGTAAAATGAAAATCAAATAAACCAGTTCTCTCAAGGATTGATGATCATATGATAGCTTTAAATGGGTGAGAAAACAATGTTTATAAACCGAATACAAAGTGTAGGGTTTAATAAACAATGATAAGCAACTTAATATCAAGTTATTATGTAACCAATGAGATAACCATCATTCTGTAGCTAAAACAACTTAATAGAAAGTACAAAAGGAAAATGAGAATCTGACATCAATAGAGAGAGAAAACTGTGATTTGTATTATCATAGTAAAAGTCTGTTTACAACATAATATAGTTTTCTATCCAGAATCGAACCCCCTGTTCATCAACAGTTTATGGATTTATAGCCTTTACATCAAGATTTCAGATCCTATTTTAATGGATCTGAAATACCTAAAAATAGACATAATATTTAACCAAATAGATCTAATCTGATCATTACAAATCGAAATTGATAGCTGAAGCATTATTTGGCAATTTGCAGATGAAAATCACAGATTCATAAATTTGTCTTTAATGACTGGGTGCTTTCTGTCAAGAGAAATCATTCCATTTGGTGTTATTTCCTTACCATATGTCTTTAAAACTTGATGAGAAAGATATTCTAGCTTCTCCTCATTATTATCCATCATTTGACACCTTTCCCACGTGTTCAGGAATTAAAATTTGTGATCTGGACAGAAAGAAGACATTTATGGACTCTTCTGCGCTTTCACTAGCTCTTTTGTCCTAAATCTTCCCCTTTAGTTGGTGAAAATGAAAGCTTTCAACAACTAACTAACAGATTTCAAAACCAATGAGCTGGTGAAAGAGCAATTTTTTTAATGAAAAATGCCTTGGGAAAAATCGAATTTCTGAGCCATGGAGAGTCTGTTTTACATGCTTGAATTGTCGATTGACATCTAGAAATACTAATATTTCCAATGGTACTTTCAAATATTCATTTAGAGTTTTGGAAGGTATTCAAAAGTCCCCCACAAAATTAGGAATCATTTTTCAAAGGTTCTTTTTCAGATAAATTTTTATTTGGTCGCTAACATCTGGCTCCAACTGGGATGGATACCTCCCTGCGAGGTTTCTAAGAACCTGACAGACCTTGTTCCTTTAGTATTGGGCATGGATTCATTCAAACTTTACAATTCATCATCTGACCATTCTCCAAAGCTTGTTGTTATCTTTCACAATCTTCTTTTTCTGTTTCTTTTCCTTGACTCTCTTCAATGCCAGTTTCCTTAAAGTTCCATCAGTTTTAGTGAAATTCTTTGATAGAATTTCATATATTTCCTTTATGACTCTCTCTAGAACCTCATGTTGCTTGATTTTCCTTTTCAATTTCTTAGTAAGCTTGCGGTCTTCTGGCTTTCTCTTGATGGATGTTTCTCCTGGTGGTATAGGTGAGAGAGCTCTCCTTTTTCTTGAGCTGCTGTGAGGAGTAGGTTGTTTCTTACCCCTTTTCTTCTTTTCACTTCTAGGTTGTGGTAGATTTTCAAATCCTTCCCAAAAAACAAAATGTTTCCAGGTTTTGTCTCTTTGTCTTAATTTCTCCAAAATAATCATTTTAATCAGACCATAATGACAAAGGGTATTTTTGATGCTGAAAGACTTGGCCCTAATTTTGTTGCATACCTTTGTTAAACTTCTATGAAGAAAGAAGGGTAGATTCAAAAGGACTTTCCCTGTGAAGTGGTTTAGAAGTCTAAAATGATATAACATCAACTTATCATACCTACCCTTTGAGTTTACATACAGCTGAATGGATTTGAACAGAACTTGCCATTCATCTTCCAGTTAGGAAACAAGAATACTCTTCTTCCAGATTATACTTTGGAATTTTGTTTTTAAATATGATCTAAAATCTAGGTTCTTGGTTACTATTGTTTTAAACCAACTCTGATATGTTCTGGGTAAGCCAGCAGCTGAAGCAATGTCAGCTTCATCAATTATCAGTTCCAAAGAGCCTGCTTAAGCCTTTATTCTCCTTCTGATATATGGATCTGCTCATAAGCAAGTTTCTGCAATTTTGAAAATAACAGTGATTTGATTTGACTGCTAATCCCTTCTTGTTTGATATCTAATTCATAAATGATGTCAGTATTTTGTTCTTGATATGCTTTCTGCTCATTGTCTTCCTCCTGCTTGCTGCAATCTCCCTCTGTCTGCAAATCAGAAAGCTGAGGGTTGTCTTTAGAATCTGCTACATATCTAAAACTGTCACCTGCTAATGTACCGATCTAATAATCATCTTTGGGGTTTTCAAAGGGGACAATCTCATATTCATGACAAGCATCTTTAATAGATGCATTTAATACAATGTTCAAAGCATCACTATGGTTATCATAGTGAGGATTTCCAATCTCTCGATCATAAATAAAAATATCCTCTATAGCAACATACTCTTCATAGCTATCATTAACCACAGTGTTCATACATTTTTTATCATCTCTGTGCTGATCAGTAGAACTAAATGAAATTCCAGAAATAACAAAATCTTCAAAAACCTCAACAAATTCCTCCCCATCATTATATTTATCAAATATCGGAAGATCAGGAAACATTTCTAATGACAGAGACGAAAATCGTGGCATAGAGTTATCAACAATAGGATTCTGAGATAGATTTTGAAAAATATCACCTTGTTCCTCATCATAACTATAGCTTCCCTTGATACACAAATCTGAAAACTGAGAACTACCTTTACTGATTTCAATGGATGTATGACCAACAGAAAAATGATTCTCATGATTCTTAACTAAAGAAATTAATTCTTCAGATTGATGAAAATCAGAGATAATGTAAATGGGAGAATCTTTAGCTCCTTTATTATCCATTTCTAGTTTGTTTTGATGGGAAAGAACATCATCATGAAGATCATTTGGGAGTTGTTGTAGGATATGAGGGAGAAATTCTTTTCTATTTTCATTTTCGACTTTATTATCCAAGGGTGGATCATTAGGAAAAACATTTTCCTAGTTATGGCAATGAACCTACTGCATTGTTTTGCATTAACCAAAGAGATGGTTGTAGGCGGTGCTATTTCTAGAATCTTGTACAACTTGTTTCCCAAAGTAATAATAACAACAAGAGGCCTAGACTCATACACAACATGTCACATCCACAAGTATGGTTGGCCTAATAATACATCAGAAACATCAAGAGGAGAAATGTCACATAATACCTCATCCATGAAGGGATTGATGTTGTAGGGAAGGCGACATTGTTGGATGACATGGAGGTCCCATCCTTGGTGCAGCCACCTGATGGTGTATGGTTGTGGGTGTGTTGTGGTCAGCAAGCCTAATGGTTTCAAGACCTCTATCTCAAGATGAGGTTCTTATGGCTCCCGTTGTCGACAATGAACTACAATGGGGAACCCTTTACCCACATCTGGGAATGGAAGAGGTGCTCTGCCTCCTCTGTATATTTTGGTTCCTTCTTCTGGATCTTCGTGGTTGAAATGGTGGTGTTGGGCTCTGCATCGATAATATGCTTCCCCCTGTCATTCCCCTTGTCGAGTTATGATTTAGAGTCAAAGCCTACATCCGATTCAAAAGCCTTCAACTCAGCTACCAGTGACTGATTGGCTCGACACTCACTTGTGTTGTGAGTGGAGCTCTTATGGAAGTCACGCCACTTCCCTGTGTCCTTTTTTGGCTTCGTGGTGTTGTTCTTTGCTTGTGGCTTTGGCGGGTTGTCTTGGGCCGCCCCACCTTGGCTTGGTCCTTTGTTCGGCAGTTTGGGGCTACCTTTCCCTGCTTCTGATTCATAGACCCAAAGTATCGCTTCTTCTATTTGAACTTCTTCTCAATCTTGACAGTATAACGGTATGCCGCACCAAGCAAGGAGATGTCAAGGAACTCCATTTCCTCCTGAATGTATATATGAAGACAACTGAGGTACTTTAACACCAAATGTTTCTCCTAATCTTTGATACCCAACTATGTGTGTAGGGTATGAAACAGATTCGTCAGCTCATGCACATCTTGGTCCCTTTGGTGCCGCAGTGTAGTCCATTGTATGTATTTGTCCTCATAGCTCCCCACAGGATAATAGTGTTCCTTGATGGCGTCTAAGAAAGAATTCCAAGTGGGTACGACCGAGAATAGAGAGGGTTCCCCGTCATTTTGTTTCTCCGAGTAGGTTTCCCACCAGTCCTTGACATGTGGGGTGGCTTTAAGGAGTGCAGAAATAATCCTTTCTTGGTCGAAAAAGTCATGAACCGAGAAATATCCTTCTAACAGATTCAACGATCTATCAACAAAATATGAATCTATTTGGCCCTCAAATATGGGAATGTCAAAGTTTACTTGTACCTTAAAAAGAGTGACACATCCAGAGTGGCTGCTGGATGTAGATGCGCTGCTAGTGGGTAACCATTGAAGGATATGGGAAAAGTTGTCCATCATCACGTTCCTTTGTTTCTTGAGGGCCTCCTCGAGCAATAATTTTATAGGATCTCCTACTCCCTCATATTTCTTTTCTTTCCCCATGGGCGTCTGTCAAGGTTTGCGAGGCTGATCTTGCAACGATTCAACCAGATCAAGCCCTAACTCCTTATACCCCAACCTCGTTGGGGACATGCAAAGAAGGATCGAGAAAGAGCAGACTGATCTGATACCACTGATCCGGATTTATGTAGGAACACAATGAAATACATAAATACACATAAACGCAGAGATGCAATGGAAGTAAAACTTCATTTCATTAACAACAAATGATTGAAATATGCTTACAGACATAAACGAAAGAAAATAGCTCGGGTGCTGGTAGCTTATCTCTGAGAAGAGATGTGGTGGCTACTGGCCTTTGAACTCTATGTTACAATGAGGCTCGAAGGCCTATATATTATTGAGAAACAATGGAAAAACCTAAACATCCAAAAACCTAACCCTAGGAGATGAAACACCAGAATATGGGCCCCGTCGGGGTAAATTGGTACATCAATTTCTCGAGGTCATAAATTTGGCATACTATCTCCGTTTGATGCACGTGATACATTGTTAGAAAGGTCTATTCGAGGACTACACTGCTGACAGTGAATATTGAGTTCAGAATAGTATCATATTCATCGAAGCATTGATGACAAAAAAAACGTCGTTTAGGGCCTCAAAACGGCTCTCAAAGTTCAGGACCCGAAAAATTGCTAAAATTAGTAATTTGTGCTACAATTAAGGAAACTGAAAAACTGAAAGAAACAATGGTGTGGGTCCAAGTGGAATAGGTGGGTGGCCACCAATATCCACCTGGATCATGTATTGTCTTGTTCGCTTGACAAGGAAACTAAGTGCATTTGTTTTGCTAATCCAAGTGGCAAAACATGAACAACAACCTTTATGGTGTCTTCATTTCTGGATATGTTGGGTTGTAGCTTAATTATTAGTCCCCACCATGCAAAAAAAACACAACTTCAACCTTTATGTATATGAGAGAAGGTATTATAACGCTTGTGTATGTCAAAGAAAGATTTTGAATTCACTTTTAATATTGTTTATCAGTAAAATTGCTCCACATAACATTAACAAAATAATTTCTTTCTTATTATGAAAGTAAATATTTAAAATATATTTTTGGTATTGTATTTATTTTTATATTATTTTATATAAATATTTAAAATTGGTTACTTATTTTCAAATTATTAAAACAATAGTTCAAAATTTCAAATTATTAAAAACAATAGATTCAAAATTGGTTGATGGAAGCAAGGTCAACCTAATTTCAATAAATGGTTCATAAAATTTCAAGGAGGTAATGTTTTGCTGAAATAATTGAGGAGCTTCAACATAAAGGTTAAAAATAAATAAATGTCAAATTCAAAGAAGTAAAACAATAAATTTATGAGCACATTTATCAATTTCATAAATTGACAAAATTAAAGACTGCAAAGTTCAGTTAAATTTCAAGCCTAAAGATGAGACTTAATCACAAATATCACTATGACAAAAGGAAAAAGTAAATTAGTCTAATTGAATTATTTGTGAGACATATTCTCATGTTTCTAGCTATTACTGGAAAATCTCTTAAACTTCCTTTAAGATGTGAAATATTTTGAAAAAAAAAATCAAACACACAAAAAAAAACTATTAAAATAATAATTTGTAATATGAATATTAGTATATTAAAGAGTAAGTTAATAAGTAGATAATGAGAAATTATCTCTTAAGTTTGGTAGAATTTTTTTGAAAAGTATAGTTTTTGAAATTGAAAAAACTTCAACTATTGAACTTGATTATTAAATTTTTTTCAACATTTAAAATAGTTAAATTTGAAAAAATATAAAACTAAATGTAAAATTTTATTTTATGTAAAAAAAAAATTAACTAATTATTAAAAAAATGAGTTTATCTACTTATAAATCACTCTCTATATTAATAAATATAGACACATACTACATAATTTTTAAATTAAAAATTAATATAAATTGCATATCAAAATTTATATTTATTGATATATGTATAATTTTCAATTCAATATTAAACTATTCATTATAATAAAAATAAAGTTTATTGTAAACAATAATACATATTGTAACATACAACAAACTCTCAATTACTACAATATAATCAATAAAATGGTATTAAGACAATTATTAGTCCATGTTATAAATAACAAAAGAAGCACTTTTTCCACAGATACATTATTTCTTTACCATATTCATATTTCATTTTAGTTGTTTGTTGATTAGAACAATCCTTTATTGCTACCACATATATGTTTTTGCACGTGATATTTCCTTTTAGTTGTTTGTTAATGGGACAACCTTTTTATGATATGTTAGTTAAAATAATGTTTTTTTTTTTCATAATCCTTAGTCTTTATATTATTGATAAGAAGATATTATAAAAAAAAAAATTATTGTTCGCTTGTTTAATAAAAGGCTTGATAATATTTTTTGTGCATATGTAAGTCAATTCCAAGTTTTATATATTCATTGGGAATAATCAAGACTTCATATTTAATTTATAGAAATTTTATTGATGCATGATTAACAAAAGGCTTCATAGCTCTACAACCTTTCATCTTAGATTGATGAAGAAACTATAGTGATTAGCAACCTCTTTGTGTGTTGCTTTCCATGTGCAATCACAAAAATTTGTAAACTTGGATGAAACTTTCACTTTCATGCAACATAGTTACAACTATGTTGAAAGGAGTAGAACATCAAACCCCTTTTAAAGTCTACATTAGATTTAAGCTAAAGTAGTAATGGAAATTTCAAAAACATCTACATTTACTAACCCATTGATGAAATTCTATGATAGGTCATGGTAAAGGACACATTAAAAAAACATTACATCTAAAATAAGTTCATAGTTAGAGTCATGATTTACCTATATATTCAAAAAGAAATCTTCCAAAGTCCACTTTGCAAGATCAAAATGCTATGATATGATCCACCATCACCCAATAATTTGTCAAAATAAATTCAAACTCAACTTCCCACACTATATTGAGATGCATATTTTTTCCAATCTTCTAACTCCTACAAACTTACAAGCTTAACTCCTACAAACTTACAAGCTTCACTATTAAGATAAAATATGTTACAAGAAAAACCGCTAATTAACATCAATCTATACCTATAGTTCTAAACCACACTAATTCAATGTTTGTGTTTAACACACCCCTTAGACTATCCTTGAACCACACAAAAAGGGTTGACATTACCTTATTAAGAACGACTTTTTATTTCCCATAACCATTCAACACCCACATTTAGCTTAAGTTGATGATCGCAATTATTTTATAAGTATGTGAAAATAGACACGTGGAAATAAGTTTAAAAAAATGGCCAAAAACTGAAGCCAAATCCCCAAGTATTAGTTCACAATCCCACGACTATCACTGTGTTCGAAATTCTTGGCGCTGCATGTACTTCATGAATCCTAAGTTAATGTTTTTAATTATATCAATGTTTCTAATCTTATCCGGGTATACACTTTCCATTATAATCAAATATATGCATTTACATTATTTAAATGCAGTCCATGTATGTATGCACTTCACTATGTCGAGAATAATTTAATGTTTC
>JZKD02S2280634.1:12951-36378 GCA_000966675.3 Picea glauca | reverse complement strand
ATCTTCTATGCAATATGAACAATATGCTACCACTGAAATATGCTTCTGCTGCAAATGCTACTATTCAACCAGAACATAGATCAACCGCTCTTTCTATGATGATCCTTGGACCTATCCATGCATCAAACTCGTGCCATGCCACACATCATGAATCAAAATATATTTTAACAATCAATAGAGAATCATGAACAAAACATCAACTAATTACATCTCATGCCAACCATGCACAATACCCATATACATCAATCATGTACATCAATACCATATTGTGTTCCAACCATGCACAACACCCATGGACATCAACCATGTACATTAATAATATAAAATATGTCATAAGATATCATCAATGGAGTGTATCAACCATATGCCTCTACCAACATGCCAACCATATGCAACAACCAAGTGTCATATCACTCATGATATGCCTCCACCATGAATCAAGTGCCACAACCATGTATCTCAATCAATCAAATGTCTCAACTATATCATCCCATATATCATGTACCAAAGTATATGCTAATCAAGTAATACCAATGGTGTACTTTAGCCAAATACTATCATCCACAAACATATACCATCTATGAGTGTATCAACATGCGCTAAACATGTATCCCACCTGTGTCAAGCAAGTGCATCAACCATGCACCAATACCACAACAAGATGAACTACAATGAATATGTGTCCTCATGCATGTATGCCATATCCACCATAAAACATGTGTCAATCATAGTGCTAGTAGGTGCCTCTAACAATGTACCAAAAGTGTACCAATGATGCATCAACTATAGATTAAGCTATGACTCATCAATGATGTACAACATGACCACTTCATCAACTCATCAACCACATGTCCTAGTATGTATCCCATTCTCATGCCAAATGCATGCACCAAGATATCCAAAAAATATTCTTTCAATAATACATCAATGAAACTCAAATATGTAACAACCATGTACCCCAACAGATCAACCTCGACCTTCACATACTACAAACAATACTAAGCATCCAATATCATATATGTACTAGAAGTGTGCCTCAATATATCAATAACATCTCTAACTAGCATCATCATGATATATCTCATAACCAAAGTGCCATAACTTCACTATCATAACCAACATTTTTCTTCAATAGAAAAATGTCTCAATCCACACTCTAGGGTTAGTACCATGCATCCTAGATAGTCTTTCAATACTCAACCATATGTCACCACCATACATGCATAAATTATGTATGCCAACATGTAATCATGAAAACCTGCAGCAAACAATGACAGACCCTGCAACAAACCATGTCAGACTATACAACACAGAGTTATACCATTATACCATGTTGTAACTCATGTGCATAGCCTTTTTACCAATGTTTTATCATAGATACGTGACCTGCTATACATACAACTCACGTATGTACACAACCTATTCAAAGGTCAACTCTGTTGGAGTTACTTCACAAACACCTAGGATTTCTTTTTCCTAAGGTTTTTCCTTGTTTATTAGTCATGATTAGTCATTACCCAGTCTCCTATATTTTAGGGGAGAATATTCCACCTGGAGAATATTCTCTTTCAGTTGACACTTCAGTTTGACAAGTTGAGTTGAGTTTATATTTTGCAATGGTTTTATCATCATGCAACATTGGGATCATCACCATGCTAATTCGACCTTGACTTGGGATCATCACCAAACTGGCACATTATCCTTGATTCCCTGAGTTAAATCCTCACTACTCTCTATTCAGTTAGTTAACTAAAGACTAGTTGACTAGTTAACTCAACTAGGTGGCAGTTCACTCCCGTAACTTCCTAAGAGACTAGACTAGGTGGTAGTTCACTCCCGTAACTTCCTGAGAGACTAGACTAGGTGGTAGTTCACTCTCGTAACTTCCTGAGAGACTAGACTAGATGGCAGTTCACTCCCATAACTACTAGTGTGTGTCTATATCACTCTAGACCACCACTATGGTCCATTGGTTCACCTCCAGTGCTCATTCATTGAGATATATAGAGTATATCATGTGTAAACTATTCATTATTCATAATGGTCAATGAGAATTATTTCATTCTTTCTCTCCTTCTTCTTCTTTCTCAAATTCTCTTTGCAAATATGTGTATTATTGTTTAGCTGGATCTATTTTGTGTAGGTTCAACACATTTACATGGTATCAGAGCCGAAAGACTGCTAAGAAAAAGCTACACCAAATGTTTTTGCAGGTTCAAAACATTGAAGACAATGGAAAGATGGAATTCCAAAAACAATTCATTCTTACACCTTACAACTATTTTTCATGGAAGGAGAAAATAGCCATACATCTCCTAAACAAAGGGTTTTAGAGGTTAACCTTGAATACAGATACATAACCGACATCAGCCATAGAAAAATTCAAGTACTTAAATCGCATGGATGAGGCACTTAGAACAATTTGCAGTCTTAATTCCCCCGATCTCCTTTTTCACATATCTTCCTACAAGACTCCCAATGAAGCCTAGAAAACCTTGGAAGGGCTCTTTGGAAAACATGGTGAGATGAGGGGACACATGTTGGAGGTGGATTTGCTCACATTGGATCCAAAAATCTTCGATAATATCCAAGATTTCTTTACAAAATTCAAGGATTTACTGTCGCAACTCAAAGCTTGTGGGGTTGATAAATTGAAGGAGGAGAAACAAATGGTTGTCACCATTCTCTCCAATATTGGTCTTGAATGATCCGTATTTGTATCCACATTCCATACTTTCATATTCACCTCTGGAGCCACCTAGAAGATGCCTTCTCTTGAGGACTTTATCGAATCCCTAACACAAGAGAAAACCAAGCTCATCAACATGGGCACAATCAAAGGCCCAAGGGCGCATGAACTCACTGTGCATGATGGCATCCACACATATCATAAATATAAAGATAAATATAAACAAAAATTTCATGCACATCCGAAGAAGGAAGCGTACACAAAACCCTTCACCGATGCCTCCAGATCCAAAGGGGAAAAGGGAAAAAAAGGGGAGAAATGTGCATAATGTCACAAATGATTCCATTCAGAATCCACATGCATGCAAAAATAAATAGATATGATGTCTCAAATACTTCAACAAAATAACCTTGGAGATTGCATCCCCGAGGGTGCCAAGAAGAAGAAGCCAGAAGATCCAAATTCCAAGAAAGACAATTCTAGCCATGCCTTGATTGCCATAAAATTCTCTCTCGATGCTTGGATCATTGATTCAGGAGAATCACATCACATGGATGCCTCAAAAGAATTATATTCTTCATTGGATGCATGAAAAGTTCCTCCTATTATGATGGGGGACAACTCTTTTGTCGAAGTCACCGACAAAGGAAGGATTGAACTCACCAATGGAAGCTTAGAGAATGTGTTGCACGTTCCCAAACTTCCTGTCAACCTTCTCTCCATGTATCAGATGACGAATTCCAGAACCAGAAATAAATTCATATTCACACCCAATTCTTTGGACATCTACGACATGCAAACCAACTCTAGGGGTTGCTACCAATGAGGTAAATCATCATTCTAGATTGTATACATTTTATGAATTCATTGAACCTGATTTTGCTTTATTGCTTACTCATGCTGATGAAAGTAGTAGTATATGGCACGAAAGGTTTGGAAATTTGAATTTTAGATACATGCAACAGCTTAGCAAGAAAAAATTGGTTGATGGTCTACCAGACATCCATTTCTCCAAGGGAGTATGTGAGAGATGTGTTCTCGAAACACACCCTCAAGAGAAATTTGACAAAGGAAAGTCTCAACAATCTTTCGCACCTTTGGATCTGATCCACAGTGACCTTATGGGTCCTTGTCCACATACATCCATCAACAAAGCGAGGTTTGTTCTCATTTTTGTTGATGATTTCTCACTTTTTACTTGGATCTACTTTCTTAGGCAAAAATCCAAGGTTTTTTGACACCTTAAAGATTTCAAAGCCTTGATTGAGACATAGTCCAGAAATAAGATCAAAGTACTTCGAAATGATAATGGGGGAGAGTACGTGAATCATGATATCCACAATCTTTTCCATGAGGCAGGGATTCAATTGCAGTATACAGTTCCCTATACTTTGCAACAAAATAGATTTGTTGAGCAGAAAAACTGATCTCTAAAGGAGATGGCATATTGCATGTTGCATGCAAAGTCACTACCACAGAGAATATGGGCTGAAGCACTTAATTTTTCAACATACATCCAAAACATATCTCCCCATATATTTGTCAAGGATAAGACCTCCTATGAGGCTTGGAGTAGCCTCAAACGAGAAGTGACCCACTTTCACATTTTTGGTTCACGTTCATGGGCTCGGATTCCCTTTGAAAAGAGGAAGGCACTTGATCTAGAGAGCATTGAGTGCATTTTTTTTGGATACCCCAATGATGTGAAGGGATATCGACTTGTTGAGCTTTCCTTAGACCGAATTTTCATTGAGCATAGTGTCCAATTCAAGGAAAGTGTCTCACATGTACCTCAACAACTGCATGCATACACCTTCATTCTTCCATCTGTCCGAGATGATGAGCATGCACATGATGAGTTTTATTCAGACAAGAGTTATGATTCAAAGGAATTAGATGATTCAGATTTAGAGTCAGTACAGTCAAATGTAGAGTCAGAGCATCCAAATGGAGTTGCAGAGCCAGAGCAGAGGCCCAAGTGGGCATAGACTACTCTTTAGGATGTAGGGGATCTCATTGGTGATCCAGATGATACTAGGAGGACTCGATCTGATTTTGAGGAGCCTCCTATTACACTCACTGCCATTGAACCATTGCCTTCCAGGCATAGTCTTGGTGTACTCTTCATATCCACAGTCTTATGGAGAGGCTGCTAGAAATCCCTTTTGGGAATCCGCCATGCAGAAGGAGTACAACTCCCTCCTCGAGAACCAGACATGGGATCTGGTTCCCCTATATTATAGGAGGAAAGTTTTCATATGCAGATGGGTCTACAGGACCAAGAGCGTAGTGGATGGAAAGATCAACAGATATAAAGCCAGGCTTGTTGCCAAAGGCTTTCAGCAGGTTCAGGGTATTGACTGTGATGAGACCTTCACTCCAATAGCAGAGATGGATTCCATATGATTGGCACTTTCCATTGCGGCAACTAAACGATGGGAAGTCCATCATATGGATGTGAAGAATGCATTTATTCACAGTGATCTCTTTGAGGAGATCTACATGGAGCAGGCCCAGGATTTATGCAGGACTCATCTTTGGTCTGTCAACTGAAGAAGTCACTTTATGGCCTCAAGCAGGCTCCGAGGGCATGGTATGCCAAGATGGATTCCTACCTATTTTCATAGAACTTTGTACATTATAAATCAGACCCAAATGTCTACATGCTCAGGACATATGCTTCACTTCTACTTTTAGTTCTATATGTCGATGATTTGTTGATCAACGAGTGATTGAATCTAATGATTGTTGCAGTCAAGAGGATTCTACATGACAGGTTTTTGATGATGGAAATGGGTTCGCTACACTTATTCCTTGGACTCGAGATCAGTCAGGATGCATCAGGCATCAAATTGTCTCAGGCCAAGTATGCATGGGATCTCCTTGAGAGATTTCACATGACAGAATACAAGTATTCTCTGAATCCTTTCCTATCGGGAGTCAAACTGGAAGATGGTGGGGAGACTCCACTGGTTGACAACACACTATATAAAAAACTTGTGGGGAGCTTGTTGTATCTCACACACTCCAAACTAGACCTCTCATATGAAGTTGGCACAATTTGCAGGTTCATGTAGGAGCCGCATGAACTACATTGAAAAGCTGAAAAGCATATTCTTCGATACGTATAGGGCACCATCATCTTTGGGATTCATTATGCAACATAATCTACATTATATCTCATCAGGTTTACTGATTCCAACTAGGCTGGCGATAACACTGATCGCAAGTCCACATCTGGTTACTCACTCAGTCCTGGTTCCGGGCCTATCTGTTGGTCGATAAAGATGCAAGTTTCCATTGCTCTATCTTCAGCCGAGGCAAAGTACAAAGGGGTAGTTAATATAACCATTCAAGCTATGTGGCTACAACATTTTCTCACTGATTTGGGAATTCAGTTTCATGAGTCGATCGTCTTCTGGTGTGATAACCAGAGCACTCTGAAGTTCTGCAAACATCCAGTTTAGAGGCAGCAGATGAAGCACATCGAGATCCACATGCACTAAATCCAGGTACATAAGGGGATCATAGACTTACATTTATTTCCTTCATTGGAACATACGAGAGACATCTTCACTAAGACCTTCACCGAGCAAAAGTTCCATTCTCTGCGAAGTCATCTTGGAGTGAAGGACACAGTTGCCTAGCAACTGTAGTTCTTCTTTTTACATACATTGTACCTTGAAGGGGGTTTTTTTCCATGATGTTTTCCCTCTTTCCTCACTTTATTTTCGTTATATATTTTGTATTTGGGTACCTAACATGGCCTCGTTGCCGGGACCCATTCTTTATTTTCACCATAGTGATGTTCAAGGAGCGTGTAAACACCTAGGATTTCTTTTTCCTAAGGTTTTTCCTTGTTTATTAGTCATAATTAGTCATTATCGAGTCTCCTATATTTTAGGGGGGAATATTCCACCTGGAGAATATTCTCTTTCAGTTGACACTTCAGTTTGACTAGTTGAGTTGAGTTGAGTTTAGATGTTGCATTGGTTTTATCACCATGAAACATTGGGATCATCACCATGATAATTTGACCTTTCCTTGGGATCATCACCAAACTAGTGCATTAGCCTTGATTCCCTGAGTTAATGCCTCACTACTCTCTGTTCATTCAGTTAACTGAAGACTAGTTGACTAGTTAACTCAACTAGGTGGCAGTTCACTCCCGTAACTTCCTGAGAGACTAGATTGGGTGGTAGTTCACTCCCGTAACTGATGGTGTGTGTCCAGATCAGTCTAGACCACCACTATGGAGCATTGGTTAACCTCCAGTGCACACTCATTGAGATATATAGAGTATATCATGTGTAAACTATTCATTATTCATAATGGTTAATGAGAAATCTTTCATTCTTTCTCAAATTCTCTCTGCAAATGTGTGTAAAATTGTTTAGCTAGATATATTCTATGCAGGTTCAACACATTTACAAGCTTGCATATCTATGTGATTGTTACCATTGTAAGCCACGTATTCTTATGAAGATGACAAACTTGAGCTTCCTTTAGGGATTCCATTTTTCTCTGGTTGTTTAGTTTTATTTACCCACTTCTGAAGGTGTCCCTGCTTCTCAGAACTTGAGCTCTGAGCTTCCATGTTTTAAAAAATGTCTTCCTTCCTAACTTCATGTCTTTTCTATTCATTCTATATGAAGTCCTCATCATGGAATTTCTTATTATGTTCCAGGATGTTAGCACTAGAAGTCACCTCTGGATTGCAACAAAGGTAAGGCGAGTACCCATCAGTTTGTATGTCACAATGAATAAATTAAAGGGTAGTCTAATCAACATAGTCTCAAGATAATATTGATTTAACTCATAAAACTGGGCTGGTATGCATAAATAGATGAGGTCTTGATCTAACTTCAGTTAGTAAGTTGTAGTAAAGGTGAGTAAGGGAAGAACTTGAGGAGAGTGAAGTGGTCTGCTATGGACATCCGGTCTTCCAACAACCCAAGAAGGAAAAACTCAGAAGGCAAGATCCTCTTGGTTCAGAGTTTCGGGGGACTGAACAAAATTATCACTAAACTGAAATCAAACATACATCACAATTCAATGACAACAACCTAATTGGATCATCCATACATGAGTCATTCAACGATGGAGGGAAAAGACAACACAAAAATTGATTAAAACTGGTCGTAATGTCACTGTGATCAAACCTACATCACAATAACACAACTACCCTCGATTGGATCCTCCATGCTCGAGTTTTCTAACACAACTATTTACATAGATATGAAAATAAGATGAATTGCATTAAACAAGAAGTCTCAAATACAGATACATAACCAGAATAAATAAAGCTTCATTAAAACTTTACAATACAAGAGCCTAGCTCAACCAACGACCCTAACAAAATATGAGAACAACTCCTATATACTCCAAGCAAACCCCAAAGACATGCTCGATAATTTTCATTGAAAGCTTTACGTCTACATGCTTCCTGGAATACTTTTCATTGAATGCTCGAGAATTTTCATTGAATGCTTCCTGGAGACATGCATGGATGGGAAGAGGAGACTGAGGATAGTGTGGGGGCCACATAAGTGGGAGTTGAGGTGTAATGGGACGGAGGCAATGTGGAACGAGATGGCACAAGTGGCGGGAAATGAGAAGGGGACAGGTGATGATGGGACGGTGAGTGGAGGACAGTTATGAGGGAGCGAAAGTGATAGGGGAGAGACCACTTGTCGACTTGGGATAGGGCTCTATATGCACATGCGCATATCGGGGCTGCAAAAAGTGGTTTGATTCTTCACCGCTTTTGGGCTCGATGTGTGTCTCTAACTGACACATAGCCTCTTCACCAAACCACGATTTTGTCCTCGACCCACACTACAAATGTTTATCATTTGTGCATGTTGAAGCCCCGATATGATCGACAACCATTTGTTTGAGGTGCACAGATCTCAGTCGCCCATATTTGTGCACATCCTATAACTCTGTACCAAAATCTCACATCACTCGTCCGACTTAGGATAGAAGCCATATTGTGGGTTTTTTGCATGCTCTTTTTCCATTTTTCTGCCAAAAATGCTACTTCCTAGGGAAAACACCCCCCTGATCAATAACGTGTGCTAACATTAGGCTCCATGGGGAATGGTATGCTCCCTGTGAGCTACCAAGAACTTGTAGCTTTAGTCGCCTTACTGCTAGGCTATGGAGTCATGCTAAAAAACATCCTGCTGAGGAATCCAAGCCGACCCGCACACTATTCTGCTTATAGACATAAAGAAAACACACTTTCTTCTAATAGAGATTATTTATGTACAAAAACCTAAGCTAGCTAATCTTTACAAAGCGCTAGGTGAAAGCAAACTTCCACCATAGCCACCCAGACTGTCTGGTAATATGATCCTTCTCTTTACTGCAGATAATCCAAAAAAGGCTAAGGAAGTATGACAACAAAATGAGGACATGGCTTGGAACACTGAATATACCCCCAAATGATGATAAGGTGAATAAATCTACAGGATCCAATGCTTTTGGAAAACACAGCTCCATATATAATCCCACAGGGTCACAAAATTTATAATCAGGGGAGCTCAACTGGTAATAAATTAACTCCTTTCCTTTATTGTGGCTCACTTGTCGTGTGATGTTCTCAGAGTGCACAAGTGGGTGGAGAACTGATGCAGGCTGGCTGATACTAGGTGATACCTGCTCAATTACAGGTTCTAGATAGATGATAAACTACTCCCTAAGCTCCTCCTTTACATGATTCTCTGTGTTTTCTATGAGTCTAGGATAGTTGGTTTCCACCCAATTATTTTCCTTAATTAATAAAGGAAAATTCTTTGTAGTGTGGTCTTGGAAATATTTCATAACACCATACTCACCTATGAGTATTGGTGAAGTAATGCAATTTGAAAATTTCAGAAAATCTGAAATGTATGACTCCATGTATATGGCCACAAGATCATGAATAATGTGACAGAATCCTGGCTACTTTAGAAGACCAAGATGCTCCTCTGTAAAATTCTCTCTACTTGCAAATAAATTCCCTCCTTGTTCTTTTGAAACCAACTCTTGATCATCAACAGTTGCAGTCTCTTCTTCATAAGAATGGTCACAAGATAATGGTGCAGTAGGATTTAGAACATCATAACTATGATCAGCCAAGAACACACAATTATCTATGCAATCATCTACTGCTGCATGCTCAAAATGTTCTAGAAACTGATCATAAGATTGATATGCATTCCTGCCCATAGAAAAATATGCAAACATTGAAGAAGCTAATTCCAAATGTGAATCATACCTACTTCCTTGTTGTTGTTCCATATCTAATTCATATTCACTATCTTCTTGCTCAGAATCTGAAATAGATTGACAGTCTTCTTGCTCATGTACATGCAAATTTTTGAAATATGCCTACCTATGAACCCACTTGCTAACCCTGATGTTCTCTTCAACCTCTACAACATCTTCAAACATATGTATTAAAGATGAATATTTCCTTTCTCTTAGGAGAAGGACAAGATCTAGATGCTGAGCCATGACATAGTACACCATTGCAACAATCTCTCTGGGTCTGATCTCCACATGCATACTATGATAAATGTTGTAAAATATCCTATTAAAGACAACCAAGAATTCCTCTTCCCCTCTCCTCAAGGAATTAAACTCAAACCAGTATTGATCAGGGGATTTTTTATCACCCCAACACTTTAAAAAAACATGGCATAGCTCGGTCCAGGAACCAATAGAACCAGCCTCCAGACATCTAAACCACACAACAACATCTCCAGACAAAGAATGTGAGAACAACCTCATGGTAACATCATCATGAACAATCTCAAACTGATCAATAAAGTTCTCAAAGGCCCTCAGGTGCCTCTCAGCTGTAACATGATCCTCCCCAGAAAACCGAGGAAGATACTCAAAGGAATCAAGAGGATAAGGTTTAAGGCGATATGGAAACCTCAGAGGTTTAAACAAATTATTTATGATTTTAATTTGAAAAGCAGTGGGTTGATCATGAGGATTAACAAGTTGATGGAAAGGCTCAATGGGAATAATGGAGGGTAACGATATTTGAGAAGACTGTGAATTATTTTCAACCTCCTTAAGGCTACAAGGGTGATCAATTTCGAGAGGAGATGCAATACATATCTCACTTTTATGAATAAGATGAGGTGAAGGCACGTGATCGACATCTACAACAAAAGAAGAGGGCATGTCTTCTTCTTTCAAGGATGGATGAATGAAGGAAGGCTTATTTTCATTTGAATATACAAAGAAGAGGATAATCCTCTTTATATGTGAAGGTAAAGAAAGAAATGAGCTGATAAAGAAGACCAAGACTTCATGAACAAAACTCATAGACTGATACCTGGTTTTTCCCTTCGGTATGATCATTTTTCTGTCAACAAGATCCTCCCCAGTGAATTCTTTGTTGGTGGAGTTTCCAAGTGCAAGCTACAATCTTCAATGGTTCTGATATCTGATGCACCTTTAGAATCATAAGCTCTTTGTCGTTCTCCCAGGGAAGATATCTTCACTTTCATCCCCGACAACAATGCCATAAATGTTTTCACTGGAAGTCACCTCTAGATTGCGATAAAGGTAAGCTTAGTACCCATCAGTTTATATGTCACAATGAATAAATTAAAGGGTGGTCTAATGAACACAATCTCAAGATAACATCGCTTTAACTCATAAAACTAGGCTGGTATGCATAAGTAGATGAGGTCTTGATCTAACTTCAGTCAGTAAGTTACAATAAAGGTGAGTAGGGGGAAGAACTTGAGGATAGTGAAGAGGTCTGCTATGGACATCCAGTCTTCCATCAACCTAAGGAGGAAAAAATCAGAAGGCAAGATCCTCTTGGTTCAGAGTTTCAGGGGACTGAATGAAATTATCACTGAACTGAAATAAAACATACATCATAATTCAATGACAACAAATTGACTAGATCATCCATGCCTGAGTCATTCAACGATGGAGGGAAAAGACAACACAAAAACTGATTAAAACTGGTCGTGATGTCCCTGTGATCAAACCTACATAAAAAGAACACAACTACCCTTGAATGGATCCTCCATGCTCGAGTGTTCTAACACAGCTGTTTACAAAGATATGAAAAGAAGCTGAATTACATTAAACAAGAAGTCTCAAATACAGATACATAACTAGAAGAACCATAGCTTCATTAAAAATTTACAATACGGAAGCCTAGCTTAACCATCGACCCTAAAAAAATATGAGAACGACTCCTATATACTCCGAGCAAACCCCAAAGACATAATCAAGACTTTGCATTGAAAGATTTACGTCTGCATGCTTCCTAGTAGACTTCACATGCAACGTCCTGTCAGAAGCGAGCTTTGTTAGACGCAATAGCATTTCAGCACGGACCTGCAGATGAGTCATCTAGCTGACAGTCCTTTTCTGGGTTTTCCATTTATGGTGGAAAACGATGTTCAACTGCCACCACCAACCTCAATAATTGCTTCATCAGGATCGGGGAAGACCCAAGTCAACTCTGTAGCTGTGGAACTTGGCGGTCTCTGCGTTTTTCCATTTGGTCCTGAGCTGGATGCTTGCGGGGGGGGGTGGGTGACAGTAGACGTGGATTCCGATGATGTGACTGGCATGCTTGGCATGAAATAGTAGACGAAAACTGGCTAGGTGGACAGGCGTGGATGGGAAGAGGAGACTGAGGATAGCGTGGGGGCCACATAAGTGAGAGATGAGGTGTAATGGGATGGAGGCAATGTGGAACGAGATGGCACAAGTGGCAGGAGATGAGAAGGGGACAGGTGTTGGGGAGACGGTGAGTGGAGGATAGTTGTGAGGGAGCAAAAGTGATAAGGGAGCGGCCACTTGTCGACCCAAGATAGGGCGATATATGCACATGCACATATCAAGGCTACAAAAAGAGGTTTGATTCTTCACTACTTTTGGGCTTGATGTGTGTCTTTGACTGACATGTAGCCTCTTCACCAAACCATGGTTTCGTCCATGACCCACCCTACAAATTTTATCACTTGCGCATGTTGAAGCCCCGATCTGATAAAAAACCATCGATTTGAGGAGCGCAGATCTCAGCCGCCCATATTTGTGCACGTCCTATCACTTCGCGCCAAAAGGTCACATCGGTTGTTCGACTTAGAATAGAAGTCGGATTGTGGGTTTTTTGCCCGCTTTTTTTCCATTCTTCTGCCAAAAATGCCACTTCCTAGGGAAAACACCCCCTCAATCAATAATGTGTTCTAACACAACAATCCTGGGATTTGTGACCAAATCCACTACAACTATAGCATCTCATGATGTGACAATGAACAACAATGTGTCCTACTTGATTACATCTCCAACACCTTAGGGTGTTATGAAATCTTTCATTATCTCTCCTTGCATAAAAACTGCATTCTAAAGCTTTGTGACCATCTTTAATGATCTAACAAGAAACCAATGAATTTCACAATTAACTTTGTCACTTATAAATCAACTGAAGAAGTCATCAATTTACATTCAGGTCATAAATACCATTATGAAACATTAAAAAAAAAAACCCTACATTCAATTAGTTTGTTCAAATGCATTTGTTAGATTTACATTCAGTTAGTTTGTTCAAATGCATTTGTTATATTTGTTCAAAATCATTTGTTTGTTCAAAAGGATACCATAGGTAGCATGTGCAGGCGTGTAATGGATAGTCTTGGTTTCTAAACTAGCATACAATATAAATTAGTTCTAACAATTTCCTAACTATGGTATTTCATCATTATTCTCCAACACTTGGTTTATACCCATCACCTAATGTTTGGTCATTTGGATGTCGTTTAGTGGGAATGTGTCACATTGTCACATTAAGTAGCCTAGGTTCAATTCTTAATTATTATAGAAATATTGTATATCCTCTCCTTGTTATGAGAACATACATACATTGTATACAAGGCCAACTCCTTCTTTTCCAAGATTGTCATTTTTTCTGAAAATGATTCGTTGCTTCTATGAGTGTTTTTAAGGTGAAGAGAATTTTCTCCTTTTTTAATAGTGTAGATCTTGGGTTGTTTTCATGTATTCTTGAATATAAAAATAAATAAACAAAAATCTAATTACAGTAGATAACACAACTTAGGTTGTGCTAATAGAGGCCAAAATTGTAGATTCTACCTTCATTATGCGTGCAAGTTACTATCCTATGTGAAATGTCAGATTTCAGTTTTCTCCTCATGGAAAATAGACAAATTATTAACGTTATAACCTCACCTCCGATAATACTAAATATTATGGGTAATGTTTTTGTAGAGGAATCTTTTGTAAAATTTGAAAAAAAACATACAATTATATGAAAGGGATTTAGAACACCGAATTATATATTATATTGGTATGCAATTATATCTATGTTGCAATGGTTTTCAGGACGGGGATAGGGGACGGGTCTCCAAAATGGCTAGAACAGACTCCGAAATTTTTCAGGGGACAAATATAATTTTAGAATTCACCATAAACATTTGTAGTTGCTTCACGTTTGTAAGAATAACAATCTATACTATATAGTATTATGCACAACTCTTACACTTGTCAATTCTGAAAAAGATTGAGCAAGTTAAAAAAGGGCCAACTAAAATTCCATTGTTGGCTGCTAGACATGAGCAAAATGCAGTTTATCTATAGAAAACTTAAAAGTGAAAACTGTTGCTATAACATATTTTCTTGTGTATATTTCTTGTTAATGATGATTATGTTAAAACATAAAATTCATTTTTTTCTTAATAGGTTTTCCATATTTTTACAGTTGTGTTGAAAACCATTATAAAACATTTTGGTTATGTAAAAAAATTAGATTTATATTTCAGAAATTCAGATTAAGAAGGTGATTAAAGATGATTTTTTTCAAGCACTTAGTACCTGATCCATGTCACTACTATCTGATTGTTTTCACATTGCTCAAGGTTGGGATGGTGGAAGCACTAGACTTGAATGACTCCTGGAAACTCATGTACAATATGTAAAATCTAAGATGAGTAAAAAAGTGAGAAGAACAAGAGCATTAACCACAAGGATAATCCGTTTGAAATGTTTCATTTCCTATTTTTTCGACATAGAATCTTTTCTTCGTTGTAATGTTGTTGCTGAAAATACAATATTTAAATCACCAAAAACCCAAATCAAAATCCATCATACAAATCCATGTTTTAAGCCGCAACTTGTATGATAGTTTTAGATTCAGTGCAATACAAAATAATGGATGAGAAAAATAATCATATTGTCCAATCATCAATTTCCATGATTGTCAAAGATGAAAATATATGCCCAGAATATCCCCCAGATCTGCCCAGAAAATCCTTGAAATCTGCCTAGTACATCCTGGAAATATGTCTGAAACATCCCTGAAATTCGCTTGTAATGTCTTGGGGATGGATAACTAGTCCTCGAGTCCCCAATGGAGTCACAAACAAATTGGGAACATTTCCTAAGTGTCCCCAAGTCCCTAAAATGTAGATACATATTTTTTTGGGGGGGACGGGTCCCGTGTAACATAGAATTATATTAAAGAGTTTTATAATACCCTTTAAAAGAATAATACATACATTATAATATCTTTGAAAAATAAAATCAAAATTTATATAGTTTTTGATCCACTGATCCTAAATATTATATTCCATTCTATAATCCCAAATGATGTTGTCTAAACATTCAACTTTTGAACTTTTTCACTGGAATCTAGAAAAACAGATCGTGGTGAAATCTCCATTTTCTATTGTTTAGATTGCATTTTGGGATCCATAAATCAATTCAAAACCCTAAATGTTGAATCATGTTGTCATTTATGACAAAGGTTTGATTAATTGATGTCAAAGGATTGATTTCAAGTAATTGTTTGATTGATGTCAAGTGATTGATTGATGCCAAAGGATGATTGATTGATGTCAAATGAACAATGTCTTGTTATAGTATATTGATGAAGTATGTATTGTCCTTGATGTGAATGGATTGATGTCAAGTGGAATCATAGTCATATGATGTCATTGATATGATGCATAGATGAATATGAATCAATGAGTTGTCATTGATACATAATGCATAGATGGATCAATGAGTTGTCATCGATACATGATGATGAAGATGGATCGATTGGTATATGATGCAAAGATGAATCATTACTATATTATCATAGTTGATAAGGTGTACAAATGGATGAACTCCAAAGTGGTCCCCTTATGGTGAAATCCCTCATGGGAATACGCTTTGTGGTTGAGTTTTCCTTGAAGTATGGTTGGAGAACCTATACTTATATGTGGAATAATGAGATGAAGATCGGTGAAGTTGTTAGTGAAACTATCCTATATGGATAGTGCTTGTCATGCCATTCCCGATGGTATGTGAAATCTCATATAAATCCTCATGGTTTGAGAGTTATGACCCTACGAAGATGAAGGACCCTCATATGTAGGCTTGAAGCCCCAAAAGGTCAAAGATGTCAAAGATCTTGCTTAGAAGAAATTATTATTTAAATGGTAAAGAAAAGTGACCAAGTCAAGGAGGAATAATTAAATGATAAAGAAATGGAGAACTTTCTATCTATGGAAAGTGATTAACCCTAAAATAAGGAAAATAGGTTAAGTGACCTAGAAATGGGTTAAGTAACCTAGAAATGGGTTAAGTGACCTAGAAGTGAGTTAAGTGACCTAGAAGATGCTTCTAAGGAAGCTACTTAAAAAGTATAAATAAGAGGCAAGGGTCTCTTGTATAATTGCATATCTTGTGTATATTTGGTGAGCATCTTGTGTGGATCTCTTATGTATCTCTTGAGCATATATTTAAGATCTATTTTGAGAGAGAGTAGGACTAGGGGATCTCATGGACACATCATAGCTTCTCCAAGTTTAATATCATGACGACAGAAGTCTCGGAAGTTCAGAAACCCTAGTTTGTGAGGTATATGCGGGTTGTAGTGAGCTAGGGCATGTACATACGCGGGATGAATGAAGATAGGGCATGTACAGTTGATGAAGTCATGAAGAATTGTGGTTGAGTTGGTGCCAAGGTCTTGACGACTGAAGCATGTTACAGATCTACATTCTATGGGCTTAGATCTGCCACTAAGACTCTAGTATGGTTACATTGTTGTCTTGATGGATACTCTTTCATGTTGTGTGGTGAATTCTCAAGGCATTCTTGATATGGCTATTGTGATTTGGTTTGTGTTGGCTGATAGAGTGAGAAACACTCTTATGATTCTATACAGATATGATTTCTATAGTATACTGGTTTTTTATACATGATGAGTAACATTCATATTATATGGTTGAGGAGCATGAGTTTCTTGTGGAAGATCATAGATGTGCTGAGATTGTTTATGGTTCATATAGTAGAGTGACAAGATCAAAAGTGGATGTGACAGAAGAGAAAGAGTCTGAAGGGATAGAAAGATGAAGTTTCAGAAACCCTATTTTCTGAAAGCATACACATGTTGCAGTGAGCCAGAGCATGTACATATGCAAGTTGCACTACTGGTAGGGTGCGTACATACGCGTGATGAACTACCGATAAGTCGCATACTTATTGACAGATTGACATTTGTTGAGGATTGTTTCCTCATCTCAGTTGGTGTTGAGTGTGTAAAATGAGTCTTGCATTATAGATATGGTGGTATTGTAGAGTTGTACTCTATTCAGTTGTTTTCGAAAAACTCAAGGATTGTAGTTCGTAATAAAAAGAAAATTGTACATACATCTAGTGTTCATTGTGATCCTTGTGATGATGATTTGTTGATGTTATATGTTGTTGTTGTATATTTATATTTGACTGGTTATGAATGACAGTAATAAGTAATGAGTAAATGGTGGTTTCTAACTAAGGAGTTTGTGAAAGGGAAGTTTTGGGAAAAATATCCCTACACTGTTGACCCCCCCTCTCAGTGTAGTCGGTGTGTCCAACAATTGGTATCAGAGAAAGCCTTCACTATAAGACTTAACAACCTTGGAAGAGATCGATAGACACACAACTGGATGATGAAGTTCCAATCCTTGATGAGGAAAACTATTCTACTTGGAGAATAGAAATGAGAGTGCAATTGAAAGAGATGGGAGCGAGTATTTGGAAGGCAGCCATTGGTGGATCAATTTCTTTGAAGAACAAGTCAAAGTTTGCAGCTCAAAGGGAATGAAAGAAGAATGATGCATTGGCTCTCAAGACCATTCTTAATGGACTCTCAAGCCCTATCAAAGAGAGCATGGGACAATGCACTTCCACCAAGGATCTATGGCTAAAGCTAGAGGAGACATACCAAAGCAAGAATAAACATATTGAAGAAAACTCCATCAAGACAAATGAAGGTAAAGAATCTCCAAAAAATCTTGGTTGCATTATTTCTAAATATGATGATGTTGGAAAAGAGGAAGATATTGGATACATTTCAAATGAAGGAAAAGAATCAAGTGATGATGTTGACAAAAGGGAAGACCTTGAAGACATTTCAAATGAAGGCAAAGAATCATGTGATGATGTTGACAAAAGAGAAGACCTTGGAGACATTTCAAATGAAGGTAAAGAATCTCCACAAACCCTTGATTGCAATAATTCAAATTGTGATGTTGAATTTTTCTCTACAAGTGAAGAAGAAAATATAGAAAGAGTTTGTATAGAATCAATTGATTATTATCCCATTGAAGAAGTAGAAGAGAAACTATTGGAGCTTAAAGAGAAAGTTGAAAGAGGTCTGTATGAATATAGCAATGACCAATATTATATAGACTATAGCTATCTTTGCGATGACACTAAATTTTTTATTAATAAGAGTCAAAAGAACATCTTGAAGTTAAGGGAAATGCTCATGAAATAAGAATAGAGTAGTAAGACTCAATTAGAAGAAAAGGAAGAAGATATCACAAGACTAAGAAATAAAAAAGAAGATAAGAAAGTAGATGATGATATTATCAAAAGTTTTGAAACTATTGTCCATCTCAAGACCCAAATTGAAGAATCCAAAAGGGTAGAGGAACTATTGAGGAATCAAATAATTGAAAAGGAAGAATCATGTCATAAGTTAGAAGCTGAAGTTTTTGATCTTATAAAGAAAGTAGAGAATTCAAACAAATTCTTGAATAGTTCACAAATCTTGAATGAGATTTTGGAAAGTCAAAGATCACCAAATGATAAATCAGGTCTTGGATACAAGAAAAAATCTACACATACTAAAGAAAGCACCTCAAATAATCATGAGCTAAGTCCCTTACTCTCAAAGGATGAAGACAATGTTGCAAGTCAACCATCTACACAAGGTAAGGAAAATTTCAAAAGAAAAAAACAAGGAAGACATCAAGAAGCCATCCTTACACCTCAAAGAAGATGGACACCAAAGAAAAGGTATGAAAGTGTTTTTCATGGTCAATGTTATTCATGTAATGAATATGGTAACAAAGAATTGGAATTCAGATCTTATGTTGAGTTGGTGTTGAGTGTGTAAGCTGAGTCTTTCATTATAGAGATGGTGGTCTTGTAGAGTTGTACTCTATTCAGTTGTTGTTGAAAAACCCAAGGATCATAGTCCGTAATAAAAATAAAATTGTACATACATCTTTTGTTCGTTGTGCTCCTTGTGATGATAAATTGTTGATGATATATGTTGCTCATGTATATTTACACATGAATGGTTATGAATGACAGTAATAAGTAATGAGTAAATAGGGATTGCTAAGTAAGAAGTTTGTGAAAGGGAAGTTTTTGGAAAAAGAGCCCTACACTATTCACCCCCCCTTCTCAGTGTAGTCGGTGTGTCCAACACTAAAAACCCTCAGGGAACTAGAATTATAAAAACTCAATCACTCAAATATGGAGTTCCAACAATTTTCGACCGACTTTAAGTAAAACTTGATTGGAAAATATGCCCATAAAAAATCCAAAAAGTCGAATATTTAAATGATGTGATCCAAAAATGACCAAAATCATAAACTTATATGCAAAGAAAGGGTAAAGTTATGTTAGTCGGAGGAGTCTCAGAAGCTATTGTGGGAGGGTTTCCCCCAAATGAGTTGGAGGATGTAGGTGGGCTAGTAATACTCCCTCTTGTAGCATTAAAAAAGGGGTATATTTCATATAGGACCGAGCAACTTCATAACATTGCTTGAGCTCCTTACTTCATAGAACAACATTCATAGATGTTATTTATTTCTGAATCCAAACAAGATCTCCAACCCTGCACAAATATACCTCTCTAACATTGAACTAGACCGTAAATGGTGCCGATAGAAGAATATCTAGTCGATCCTTCAATAAAACCCTTATTTGCAGGATCATAAGATTGATCAGACTGGTAGGAAAGGAGATTTAAAGTGGTTGTATTAAAATTAGATAGATTACTTGTAATGATATTGTTTTCGTTCTCCAGATAACCCCCATTGGTGTCTAGATTTGAAAAGAAGCTATAGTTCTCGTGGAGTTGGATCTAGTCCCTGATTTGCACAGTGCACAATGCTCCAAAGCATATTGAATAAAGACAAAACCATGAACGAATCATCACTAGCATTGAAACCATCCTCTATAATACCCATTATGTTGGCATAGGGGTAGACCCAGGGTTCAACGCTTCAACAATGCACCAACAAAACCATAACTATTGGCCCTTTCAGCAACACCTGCGAACTAGGTGCAGTCTCACTCGAGGCAGGAGAAGGGGGGGTTGCATGAATCAAGTGTCTGAAACCTAGATGGGACATAGATCTATGATCCCAATACTTAACAGAGAACTTATTAGTTAACATTCATTTGCATTTAACCCTTATTCACATCACAGGTTAAAACCCTGATTACAGAGCAACCCAGTATTCAATAAGATCTAATTACATCTAACCATTCAACACATAGAATTAAACCAGATATAGCATGCATTCACATTACTAAGCATTAAGCTACTATATCATATGCATCTAACATAAATATTACAACACTAAGAATACATCACATTAATAACATATCAACCATAATGCACAAAGAAATCACAACACAGGATATATGTGGTTCACCCCAGCGGTGAGCTACGTCCACCAAATCTTCTTCTTCTTTATTATCATCTGTCAATCTACGTACATGCACAGAGCCACGAAACCCACTCTGCATAGGACAAGAGATCTGCATGCACCTCGCCAGATCCTCCTTCCCCGAGCTAGGTTCAAGCACAAAGTCTTCTTACAATCACTTGCACTTAGCTCTGCAAGTTAACACACAGAATGCACAAATCCTTCTTACAATTCACACAAAACTTGTTCTTAGCACAATCCTCTTTCTAGGTCGAGTATCTCTTATTCTTACATCACCTAGCTACTTATTTATTGTAACATACCCACTACGGAAATTCAAAAATTTTCGGCCTTTTTCTTCTTTTTGTCGAGGAACATAGTTCCTCGAATCCCTACAGGGCCTGATACAGACCTTTCCATCCCTTATCTACACTCATATGATTGTCAACTATGGCCATAGGCCTTATCGGAGGGGTACTCATTGGCTTTCGCAATTCGGGAAATCGCCATGCATGTAATCCCCATGTTCTCTTACCTTTCAACGATCTGAAACCCGAAATGGGTCTAGCTGCTTACCGAGATTAACAGTAACCTGGAACAAGTTCTGGTACTCTACCCTTCGGGAATTTGCATACTGAGTTTTTGAGATACGTGATGACAGGAGGTCTCACACCTGGGTTTCCCGAGAGCAGAAACACCGAAAACACCAACTCTAAACATGCTTCACTATTTCGAGGTTTCCTCCATCGAGATTTTGGGACTGTCGTGTATTGGGGACTTGCCTTTAGGTATCCTGAGTACCGAAACACTGAAACACCCTATCTCATCCATGCTATTATTATTTCTTTTTGCATATCAGGATTTCGGGATATGCACAGACAGGATGTCTCGCACTTAGGTTTCCCAGGAGCCGAAACTCCAAAACCTTGATTCATTACTAAGATCATTTCGGGGTTTCATATCTAGTAGGTACCTGTTGGCAGCCAACTCATTTTTTAATTACTAGAAAAATGCTGCCTACACCTCTTGTCTTCTAAATGACAAATCATCGTCGCATTTAGCTTCAAGACATTTGTTTCATTTTCGCGACAATTGCAATTTGATTTCGTTTTGATTTTTCACAACTGAAAGTGTGAAAACACTTCTCTAGTTGTTTGGACTATTGTCGTCTTTTATTGATTTATTGAAATACACTTGACCATTGGTTTATCACTTCACTGCAGAAGGTTCTTTCAAAACTATAGCCATTCACTTTAATTGATTTCTCTTTTGGGAATGTTAAGTTATGAGTTATGCTTGATGTCTTAGGTGACGTAATTCATCCTGGTTTTGTATGAGACTCATTTCTTTTGAACTCTTAACTTATCAATTTCATATGTTTATTGAACACAATATTTTGACACTTCGATAATGCAATGAGAACATTGGCAATATCATGAGTTTGATTTCATAAAGTGGTAATAGTTTGAAGCGCTTTGATCAACCTATTGACATTTCGATTTTATGATTTAAACCCCTACTTGATACATTGGTTTTCCGAATTGATGTTTGAACGATCATATAGTTTCGAACTATGTATGGTTTTTTAATGTATTAATAGTGGTATGAAGCATTGAAGTGACACGACTGATCGATGGTTAGTGCTGGGCACTATGTTGATTGAACTGTACACTTGGCACTTCAATATAACGCGTGGTGTTAAGTCTGTTTCGGGTAAGTGGCATGTTAACATGATTACACACTGATTTCCTGGCCGAGATGCATGATATAAACGATCATACTTTGATACGCTGTACTCAGCTAATTAATGTAATGCGTGGCGGTGGTAATCCCACCACCTTCGCACGCATGGTGTTATTCCCGGTCTCGTCGAACATTCAAGCGGTTAAACCCTCTCTTTTTCGTTCTGTGTATTGTTTCATTCAATTAGAACCCTACCATGTACAGGAACTATGGCTCCTATTGTGAGAGCCGAGCCCAACGGGTTCCAAGTGCTGTTAACGTTTGATGGTGCATATGGTGACTTAGAAGAATATGGGTGGATTCCTTTTATCAGGAAATTTGATGGTTAGGATATCAATGTGTCTCGGCAGTTTGCTTTATTGTTCGATGGCTATAGACATAAAGTTGGAGATGTCCAGCTTGAAGTCACTGAACAATCCCTCAGCTCTGCGACTGGCCTGCCTGTCGAGGGGCAAAAATGGTCGAAAAGATGTAAGGTTAAGGATGTCCCGTGGACACTACTGTTTCAATCTCGCACAGTGAATTCATGCGACCGAGGATTACCAGCAAAGATGTTGAAACCTCGCTGGTATGATCTTTTGATGATTATCAAACAGTTTGTAACTTGTGAAGGCAGGTACGGGTTCGTGTTCCTATTTCATCTACGCTTGTTAATGATTTTTATGGATTTTGGGCTTAGTATGCCATACTATCTGCACCGAAGTCTGTTCAAAATGGCTAAGAGATATAAACGTAGCCATGATGACACTAGCCTGTTTCATGTTGGGTTAATTAAGATGATTTTTGTTTACGAATTGGGGTTACGTCAAGATTCATGGCGTGATTTTCTCAGCCACAACGGTTTTGAAGGATCGCATCCTCCACAGGTGGATAAGCCTATGATTGCCGGGAACAAACCTACCCCTGTGCCTTATGATGTTCTCCTACCCAAACCTAAACCCGACTCACCTTTTAATTTACCTCTCGCTATGACTGAGCAGACCGAAGTTGCTAAAGCTACAACCCGTAAGACTAGAGCAAAGT
>JZKD02S2280633.1:1178242-1195162 GCA_000966675.3 Picea glauca | reverse complement strand
CCAGGTCGTAAATAGGAGTTGGTTAAAATTATATTTAACTATCATGAGTTATTTCAGGAACCTACAGGGTTTCCTCCTAAGAGGGAGGTTGGACATGAAATCTATTTGCAACAGGATGCTCCTCTTCCTAACATTGGTATGTATATATCATCATTACTAGAGATTGATGAAGCAATTTTAGATCATCAATACTGATGATCTATAAAGAAACAATTTTAGGAATTGCTTGATAAAGGAATCATCAGAGCGAGCTCCTTTCCATGTGGTTCTCCTATTATATTAGTTCCAAATAAATATGGCACATGGAGGATGTGTATTTACTTTCGAGCGTTGAACAAGATTACGATAAATAATTGTTATCCTCTTCCAAAAATTGATGATTTATTGGATCATTTAAAGAATGTTGTTTATTTCACTAAGTTGGAATTGAGAAGTGGTTTTCATTAGATCAAAATTGCAGAAAGTGACATATGGAAGACTTCTTATGAAACAAAGTAGGGTTTGTTCGAATGGTTGGTTATGCCATTCGGGTTATGCAATGCACCTACAACATTCACGAGGGTAATGAAAGATGTGTTCAATCCTTACATAGATGATTTTATTATCATCTACTTAGATGATATATTTATCTTTAGTCGAAGATGGAAAGATCATATAATGCATGTCAAGACAGTCTTTGAACTCTTGAAGAAGGAGAAGTTGTATGTAAAAATGTCTAAATGTGAGTTTGGAAAAATTTCTTTGTACTTTTTGTTGAAAAATTCTCACTTCAGCACCTAGGTACTTTTTTATCTAGTGATTTCCTTACTGCAAACAGATTAGCAACTCACAAAAAAATAATACACTATTGAAATATTAAACTCAATATAATGTAGTGGAAGCATAAAATAGGAAACCAAATCAAGCACACATGAACACCAGTATTTTGGGTAGATACCCATGGAAAACATCCCAGAGGGAAAACCAGTGTTCAAAATGATTTTATTATGCTAAATTCAGGGCTCCCATAATAAGGATAATGGCCCACTAAGAGAAATATGACTGCAGACTAACCTTCCAAGGTCTGACTTGTTGTACAAGCAATTTTTGGCATGCTTTTCTAGGCATCCACGATTGTCTCTTCAGTGACCCATAGACATCCACGACCTTCCCCACTGTGACCTGCGGATATCCACAAACTGCCCCACTAGGACTCGTGGATGTCCACAACTTTCTCCATTGTGACCCATGGATGTGTACGAAAAACCTGTATGGAAAGATTTGTACACTCTTGCACTCTCATGTGGATTCCTTCTGTTGAAACCCACCTATGTATGCCTCTGTTCTCTCTTCTCCTTGACCTGTATGATCTCTAGATGAAGGTCCTTCTTCACCTATCCAAAATATTGAAACATGGTCCTTCATGATCCAATACTCTATGTTGACTCCCTTATCACCTTTCAAGTGTCTTTCTCCTTCACCCCAACCTTGATTTTATAATCGTGATTTACAATTTGTTTCTAATATCAAAAGTGATATATGGTTGAGATTACTTTTCACACTCACTTTTAGATTTAGATTAGATGTTGCATGCTAAGTACTTTTATCATGTTTCATAATTAACTCAATTAACTAATTACATAATTAATTAATAAAATAAATTTACTTTAATAACTCATTTAACTAAAGTAAATCCAAGAGTAGAAGGATTTGGACGATTTCCACACGTCTAGACACATAGACCTGTGCGGAAATACCTGTTTGATGATACCACTAACATCAACACTCCATCTTAGAGAGGAAGGTATTTTGCACCACTCCAAATCTATCTTTGAAGAATACAAAATTCCCTCTCTCCAAAGGCTTGGTCATAATATCTCCAACCTGCGCATATGTGGAAATATATTGAAGCTTTGCTGCTCCTTTCTTGATCATGTATCGAATGAAGTACTATATGATCTCAATATGATTGGACCTATTATGGAATATTGAATTCTCAGAGAATTTGATACAACACTTATTATCACAGTATGTCATTGTAGGCTCCAACTCCTCGCCAAATAAACTTGTAAGTAATTTGCAAATCCAAATGGCTTCACAGTTAGCGATACTCGTTGCCATATGCTCTGTCTTTTCTGAAATGAGTGCTACAAAAGTTGTCTTCCTACTAAACCATGTAATAGTTGTTGATCCCAAGCTAAAGCATCACCCTGACGTGCTCTTTCTATCTACTACATTTCCTTCCCAATCCAAGTCTGTATATCCTTGCAACTCTACTCCATATCATCTAAGATATCTCAATTCATACTTCATCGTACATCTCAAGTACCTGAGCACATGCTTTGCTACGATCCAATGCACCTACCTTGGATCTACCATGAACTGACTCAAGGTGTTCACAAAAAAACAAATATTTGGTCTAGTGTTGACCAAATACATCAAGGACCCTACTAGCTTCTTGTATATCCTGAGATCCAATAACTCTGAATCTGAAATGTCAATCTTCTTTATATTGGTAATCATAGGTGTAGCCATCAATTTACATTCCTCCATCCTAAATCTCTTCAATATCTCTACTTCATACTTCCGTTGTCCAAGGAATATCTCTCCTAATACCTGCCATACCTCTAACCCCAATAAATAATGCATCAAGCCAATGCCCTTCATATCGAAATCACTAGTCAAATCTGCTTTGCACCCTGTAATAAACTCGTTTGCACCCGTGAGAAATAAATCATCAACATATAGAACCAATGTGAGAGGATCCTCTTAAACAAGTATGAAGTACAAGTTAGGATCAACCTCACTCTTGGTAAGGTCCATACTCTGCAAGTATCCATCGATCTTGGAATACCATGCCCTAGGTGCTTGTTTGAGTTCTTATAAGGCTTTCTTAAGCTTACACACACGAGACTCCTTCCCATGTACCTCAAATCCTTAAGGTTTCTCTATGTATACTTCATGCTAAATGATCCCATTGAGGAATGTTGTTTTCACATCCATATGATGTATCCTCCACTTCATAACTGAAGCAATAGAAATAACTGCTCGAATAGAAGCATATCTGGCGATTGGATAAAATGTCTCCTATAGTCCACTCACTCTTTCTGGGAGAACCCTCTCACCACAAAACTCACCTTGAAATTCTCTATGCTAGCATATGTAGCATGCTTGATCTTATAGAGCCACCTAGAACTCACAACTGAATTCCCCTCCGGTCTCAGCACTATGTCCCAAACATCATTCCTCATAATAGATGTGTACTTCTGTACCATTGCATCTCACCGTACCTACTGATTTTTTGCTTCCTAAAACATGGAAGGCTCATCATTAATGATGATACTCATAAGCACCATATAGTTCAGAAACTTCTTCATAGGCTTGTGTGTTCTTACCACACTCCTAGGAGTCTCACCAACATCCATCAATGTATGTACTAGCCACCTGGGTCCTAACATGGCTGGAAGGGGCTAACTCATCCTCTCCACTTGAAGTTTGAACTATCGGTTATTGATCATCCTTCATAGCCTGCTATTCCTTGTCCTTTGTTATTTTTTATGACTCCTTAGTACTCCTAGATGTTAAGTTCTCCTCAAACTTCACATCTATGATCACAACATTTTTCCTCTGCAATGGAATGAAGATCATGTAATACTTTGAGGTCTCAATGTACCCCACCAATATACCCTTTTGTCCTAAAGGATCCAAATTTGTCCTCTTCGACATTGGCACAACACATGGATGTAAACTAGAAAACCAAATATCCTCAAATGTCCCATCTCTGGATTCACCCATGAGAATTCCTCCTCCATAGTCATGTCCCCAAATATCCTGTGAGGACTCTTGTTCTACACATACACCACCATATTACACACCTCTACCCACAACAACATAGGCAACTCATGATCATGTATCATATCCTTGGAAGAACTAATGATGGACTGATTATTTCTCTCCACAACCCCATTCCACTAAGGGTTGTATTAGACTGCCAGCTCCCTCTTGATCCATGCCTCCTTGCAGAAATCCTTGAATTCATTGGAGGTGTACTCTCCCCTGTTATCTGACCTCAATACCTTAATATTCATTCATGTATGTTTCTCTACATGATCCCTGAACTCTATGAACCAACTAAATACCTCATCCTTGGTCTTCATAATGAAGATCCAGGTTTTCCTAGAAAAAACATCAATAAATGTCACATAGTATGATGATCCCTATGATGATGTTGCTGACATCGGCCCTGTTATCACTCCAGAAAACTCTCCTAGGCTGTATCTCAGAGATGCCTGGTAACTTAACCTTTTTGCAATTATTTTCTCAATAATGGGTGTGGTTTGGATCAAGATGAATATTTAAATCACTGGATTCTATATTCAAGATAGTCTAGTTATATTCATATAGTACAAGGCCTTCAAGAGCTATTATTAGATAGGTTTGTAGATCAAATGGATAAGAAACCAATCAATTAACCAGAACATACATAAAAAATATATATGATGGGTCAACAAACTAGCAAAGGATGCTTATGATTCTTGTTTAATAATCAAAGGTAAGATGACAATTACCATAGGAACTTTAAACATAGACAAAAAATGATTTCAACTCATAGGCATAGAAAATAAATGAAAGGAGAGTCTGACAATAACAATGAAAGAAGCTTGCAGGCTTAATATATTAAAGAAAGTGTCTTTATCACAATAACGGTTGATTCTAGAACTCGAAATCAAACCTTATGTTCATCAAAAGTTCTTGGCTTTATAGCCTTTACAAATAGTTTCAAGATCCTAGGATACTGGATTGAATTTTGCCAAAAATAGAAAGTTAATGACTGGCCCAAGAAAATAGGCAAAGATCCTATAAAATAGGTCAATTCCTATCCTTGGATTATCTTTATCTCCTTCATATTCTTTGACAAGTGTAGTGAGCCTTCTGAGGTTGCTGGATTTTTATGTGATATGAGAGAAGTAAAAAATGACACCCGTTGACAATCAAACAACTTTTATCCTTGAAAATAGCTAACCAAATTGACCCTTCCGCCTTGTAGAGCATCTCCAAAATCAAAACAGACTCTTAATAAGGATGTCATTAATTATTGTCTATCGATTGGAACTATTCCTGAGGCTTTTGGACGAAGAAATCCTGGATCTGTGAAAAAATACTAACGTTCTGCCCTGTCAGTGATTTCAGTAGTTAGAATAGACAAAATTTGGACCAATTAGCTACTAAAAGCTCTGCATTCGGTGGCTAATGAACAATCTAAATGTTCTCCTAAGCCACCGAAAGTTCTGTCTTAGTGAAATTATCAAAATTTCAAAAATACTTTTTGTATTAGCTCCAAAACGCCTTAGGGATGATCTTCTGAGGCTTCTGCACCTTGCTCAACTTATGGAAATCCTGTAGGACTATTGGTTGCCTCTGATTTATTGCACTGAATTGCTACCTCTGCTAGGATTTCAAGAGTATCATTTGTTTGAGACTGGTGTTTTGAAGACATAGCTTGCTTCCTTAAAGCCTTGACCTTTTTCTTCAAGTCCTGAGCTACTCTCCATAAGATGTTGTAATATTTTACAATATTGTCCTTCTTTTTCTTTTCCTTTATGCTTTCATGTGCTAATATTTCTAAGGCTAAGTTTCTTTCTGCAAAATTCTTCGACATGGTTTCATATCTAGTTTTAATTACCCTGTCTAGCACTTCTTGTTGAGCGAACTTCTTTTTAAGCTTCTTGATTTCCTTTGATTTACTCAGCTTCTATTTTTTGCTAGATGAGGCATCTGCAACTTGTGGTTCTTGTTCTTCTTGGGGTGTAGGTGATGGAAGATCTTCATACCTTTCTGTGAATACATCTACATATACTGATTTTTCATGCCCTGTGGTAACTGAATCTTCATGCCCCTTTTTAATATGGTGCTCTTCATCCTCTGAGTCTGTGTAGGGAAGATTAAGAATGCTCTTGTTCGTTGGGGGTTCTTTGGCCTTCTCTATTTCACTACTGAAGTTTAGTTTCTTCTTAGTGTTATTAAGCTTAGAAGAGGGAGAGGGCTGGTTAACTGGAACTGGAGAGATAGCTCTCCTCCTCCTCTTTCCACTCCTGGGAGTAGAAGACTTCTTGGAATGATGACACTTTTTACCCTCTGGTTGTACATCAGTCTGAAAGTTATTCCAGAACAAGAAGTAATTCCATTCTTTGCTTCTCCTCTGCAACAGCTCATAAACCAAGAGTTTAATTAAACCATCGTGAGATAGTCTACCTGCAACTTTATTGGGCTTGGCATTGACTTGATGATCCATCTTAGATAAGCTTATGTGGAGATAATAGGGCAGATTGAGTGGGTTTCTACCAGTGAAATGATTCATGAGTTTGAAATGGTAAATCATCACCCTATTATATCTTCCTTCACAAGTTATATACACCAGAATGGCTTTTAGTAACTGTTTCCATTTCTTTTCAAGGAAAGACACAAGAATGCCTTTCTTCCATATCAAACCCTTGTGTTCTGGTTTCAAGTAGGACCTGAATTCAACATTCTTTGTGACAGTGGTTTTGAACTAGTTTTCTCCAGTCCTGGGAAGCTCTGTCACCTTAGCTATGAGGGATTCATCCACCTCGAATTCATCCTGACTGATGACAACTTTCCTTCCATCGAAAGTCAAGGCAAAAGCTTCTGCCACCTGCTAGTGAGAAATCTTTAATTTTTTACAAAAATTATAACAACCTGCATCCCTAAAAAGTTGGCATACCTCCGGGTGTGATTCCAAGTAACTAATTTCGTCCAGCTCCTTCCTCAGAGTTGAACCTCCTTTCTTCATGTGTCACAATTTTCCTGTACACTTGCAATTGAAAAATTGAGTTTTGGAGAAAAAATACACAGCGTAGACTTAGGAAGCTTTGGCTCGGCTGTGACAAGGACGAGAAATATGAGGCATGCATTTGAACGTGGCACGTATTACAAGGGATGCGAAAGAGAGGCTTGTGATTTGAAAAAATCATGTTTGATGACTGTAGTGATGAAAGGTACGTAACCATGTGGTTTGATAAAACAACGATCCAGAAAGATTTGCTACATCATGCAAAGATCAACTGCCAATCTTAAACGGTTTCTTCTCCTATCTTTTCGGTGGCTAATTGCAATTATAAAACTTCAACTTGATAGTTTAAACATGTGAAAGGACGTGCTGACTCCTCCCTCGCTCCTGCGATTTCGGTTGCTAAAATAGCCCTGAATTTCTTTGTTTAAGCTGTTGAAAGCTAAGGCTTTCGGTAGATAAGAAGCACTTTCGAAGAAGCGCCTAAGCCACCAAAACCTAAGATTTGAATTAGATCAAATAAAAACTAAACAAATATTTTATCTAACTTTATTACATGCATAAAGCTCTAAAAAATGAGCTTTAAAAAATTAAAAATGCATTTTTTAAAAGACATCCTATCACCTAAAATGAAATAACTTGATTGATTTATTTGAGGAGATAACACTGGCTCCTATTGGGGGTGAAAGCCTCCCTTTGAGGTTTCAAGAACCACAGAACCAATGCCTTTCTTGTAAGACGAAAATTCAAACCTATCTACTAGTGTTTCCATTGGACATGGAGTTATTTTGCAAAAACAAAAACTGAAAATAAAATTTACAATGGCAAGGCTTTGAAGCCTTAGATAAAATAGAGTTTCAAAAAACCCCCATTGATTGGGCCACCAAACATTTCTTCACCTTCTAGACTTTGCAGAATCAAGGTGTTGTTGTCTTGTACTTGAGTTATCATGAAAGGACCGGTCCACAAAGAGTCAAACTTGTCGTGCTTGCCTTTATCTTGTCTGAGAGCATCCCATTTTAGAACCCAGTCACCAACCTAAAAGTTGTCCACCTTTTATTTTCTGTCAAAAGTATCCTTGATCCTCTTTTGATGAGCTTCTGATTTATCCACCAGTTGTTCTTTGACTTGTTGCACTTCTACCAAGTCAAGCATTCTTCTCACCATATCATTTGATTCAGTTTGTTTTTCCTGAAAGAACTTAGCCACTGGTAGAACTAGATGAATGGGGAAAATGGCATATGTGCCATAAACCAGTTTGAAAGGAGAAGTTCTTATAGATTTCTTGTTAGTCACTCTGTCGGCCCAAAGAGAAAACTTTAGTTTAGAATTCCATCTCCTTTGATTCTACTCCAACAACTTTCTGATGATTCTGACTAGACTCTTATTGGATGACTTAACAAGGCCATTGCTTTGAGGGTAATAAGAAGTAGAGAGTACCAATTGAATGCCCATTGACTTACACATGTCAACTAATGCATCAGCTTTGAAGGCTATTGCATTATATGTTACTAGCCATTTTGGGCAACCAAATCTGATCAGGATGTTTTCAGAGAGAAACTTCATGACGAATTGATGAGTGGCATTTCTAGTGGGGATTGCCTCTATCCACTTGGTAAAATAGTCAGTGGCTACCAGGATCCACTTATGCTGACCACTAGATGAAGGATTAATCTTGCCTATGAAATCTAAGCTCCACTGCTGAAAAGGACCATTCACTACAATAGGTCTCAGGGGTAGAGATTTTAGCTGTTGCTTTCTTGTGAATCTTTGGCACTTATCTCAAGATTTCACAAAGGTGCACACATATGAAAAAAGAAAAGGCCAATAATACCCAGCCCTTAGGATTTTATGAGTTGTGGTCTTCCAGTAATGATGGCCTCCACAAATACTTGAATGAAACTGATGCATGACTTCAGCTGACTCGTCTTTGTCTAAACATCTCAGTAGTAAACCAAAAGGATCTTTCCAATACAAAAGATTATCATTAATGCATAATTTTATTTCTTTGAGCTTAAGGGATCGAGCTTGAGTCATGCTAAGTTCAGGAGAAACTTCCAACTTTTGTCAAAAGTGAACAATACCTAAATACCACTCACATGAAGACAAATTCTCAGCCACCTGCTGGTTGTCATGTTGCTTTTCTGCTGCTACCCCTGTCTGCAAAGTTGCTGAACTTTCCTCAATGAAATTTATGCCTAAAAGATCACAGTTCTCTTCTGTCATGAGCTTGGCAAGGCCTTGGCCTTTTACTAGCTTGGTGGGTTTCACTTCTATGTCAAACTCAATCAGCTTTGCGATCCATTTATCTCTCTTTCCATCAATATCAGGATGGGTCAGGACATCCTTCACAAAGGATAAAGGAACACATGCAACAACCTTTGCATGGAGGATATAAATTCTGAAAGTTTTTAATGACTTAATGAGGGCATGGGATTGTTTTTATATAGGATCATACCTTAGTTCAACATCCATGAGTGATTTGCTGAAGAAATCCATCGAGTGATCAAGACCTTCATCATCTTTTTGTAATAAGACTGTTGCCACTGTGTCATAGGAAGCAAAAGAGAAAATATAGAAATTCTTGGTGTAATCTGGACTGATTAGAGTAGGAGATTCCATGATAGCCTGTTTGATATCCTGAAATGAGCTTCTTGCATTGTCTGTCCATTTTACCTCAGATCCCTTTTTTAGCATAGAGGTTATATGTTTCACTAACTCAACGAAATTAGGAATAAACCTTCTGACAAAATTGATCTTACCGAGTAGGGATTGGATATCTTTCTTTGACCTTGGTATGGAAAACTTCTAAATTGCTTCCACCCGAGATGGATCAATTTTCACTCCCTCTGCTGAAACAATGTGGCCTAGGAGCTTACCTTTCTTGAGAGAAAATTGAGATTCTTTTGGGTTCAGCAAAATCCCAAACTGTCTACATTTCAAAAATACTATTTTCAGATGATTTAGATGCTCTTCATGACTACTGGAATAAACTATGATATCATCAAGATAGACGAGGACAAACTTGTCCTTCTCTCCCACGAAAGCTATGTCCATGGCCCTCTGAAAAGTGGCCCCAACATTCATTAGCCCGAATGGTATCTTTGCATACATGAAGGTACCCCAGGGAGTAGTAAAGGAAGTTTTTTCTTGGTCATCAGGGTTTTCAAAAACCTGGTTATAATCTGAGAAGCCATCTAGGAAAGACATGACACTGGCTCCAGAAATTATTTGCAGCAAGTGTTCCATGTTGGGTAGGGGATAGTTGTCTTTCTTGAAGCATTTATTTAGGTTTCTAAAATCAACGCATAACCTGATCTCACCATTTTTCTTCCTCATTATCACTAGGTTTGCGATCTATTTAGAGTATCTTAGTGGGATTATGATTTTGGCATTGAGGAGCTTTTTTATCTCTTTTTCAATTATAGGCAATAAGAGAGGACTGATAGGTCTCAACTTCTGTCTGAATGGGATGGTGTCTTTCTCCAGGGAAATCTTATGTTGAATGACATCAGGATTATAGGTTTTTAGATCACTATATTTCCAGGTGAAAACATCAGCAAATTCCTTCATAATGTTGCAATATTCTGACCTCTGATCAATAGTTAATTCAATGGACAGATTTATGAATTTAGGATGACTTTGGCTTCCTATATTGTGTTCATGGATAGCAGGATCCTTCTCCTTCTTATCAGGTTTGTAAGGGACATCGTTTTGGTCAAAAAGCTTCTCAAGAGGCACCAAACCCCTAGGTATATAATTTTTGGGCAGCTGAACAATATCATGTTGACCCATTTTTCTCTTCAACTTAGACTTTTTGGATTCCCCTACATTTTGATTTTCCTGGTCAATATGCATATCAGAAAATTCATCTACAACCTAGAGAAATCTACTAAGCTCATCATCATCTTCAAAATCTTTCCAATATTTGATATTGTCGGGTAGGGATGGTCTATATTTGACTTGGATTTCATAATTCAGTCTAGGAGGCATGGGAGGAATGAACATACTGGCCGAGACAGCAAGGGAATTAGCTAGATGATTCATAGCTTTGGGTATATAAGAAATATCAAAAATGGAAAAAGAGTCCCTGAGTTTCCATACCTCATCCCTGTAAGCTTTCAATCTGACATGTTTTTCTTGGAAAGTACTATTCACTTGCTGTATAATGAGATCTGCATCTCCAAACACCTTTAGACCTTTGATTCCTATCTCCTTGGCAGAATTTAAACCCAACAACAAATCCTCATACTCTGCTATATTGTTAGTAGTCTTGAAATCAAGTTTAAAAGACAAATGAATGGCCTCCTTTGAAGGAGAAATCAAAACTACACCTGCACCTGCTGAGTCTTTGGTATTGGCACCATCAAAGAACATGCTCTAGACGGGAGTACTCTCTCCCACAGTCTGCTGATAAGTAGGATTTTTGAGCTACAAAGGAGCTGGCTGAGAATCATCTATTTGCAGAATGCCTGCCCCAAAGTCTCTGTCCAATGCATAAATGGGATGATTTACATAACTTTTCTCATCACTAATGATGTAGGCAAGCTGATTCTCTTTGTAAAGTCTCTTTACCTCTCCTCCAAACACTGGGACTGTGGCATATGAAAGATCCATCTGCAGGGTACCACCTAGCCTTTTACTCCATGAATGTGACAAGCAGAGGCCAAACTTGGGTGGGATATCAACAACTACAACAACCATTACCATGCTTCTCATTGGCAGCTGGGCAAGGTTTATGACAAGGTCTTTTATGAGGCCGAGGCATCTTGCTTTCCTAGGGTCAAAAGAGAAGAGATCATGGTAAGGTTTTGTGATGTCAAGCCCAAGCTCATCCATCACTTCTTTAGGCATAAGATTGTGTGATGCTCCAGAGTCAAGCAAGCAGTTGTGAATGATCTTTTCATGGACATTCAGGGATATGTAGAAGGGTGGACAAGAATCATCTCGGTCCTCAACCATAGGTCCTATAGTCACTGTGGGATTTTCATACTGAAGGTTTACATAATCAGTGGCTATGGGAGTCTTTGGTTGAAGGGACTTCAGGATAGCAGACTTGAATATGTCATTATTCATAAGTTAAGTCAATGGCATAGGTATTTTTACCTTTTTAATTTTTGATTTGAAATTAAATGAATATGATATTTTGTTGGAAGGTCTTACCTTGTTAGAGGGAGCTCTGAGGGACACCTGTTCCTTAGCTTGGGGCTGCAATGGCTTCTGTTGTTGTTTTACAGGAGTGGAGATCTGCTTTGCAGGAACAGCAGGCTGCTTGGCAGCAACATATTTCTTTTTTCTAGGGGCAACAAGCAATGTCTTTGAAGCAATAGTCTTAGATATTAAATTGTAACCTGGTTGATCATCCTTTTGATAAAAAGATTCTTCAATGCTTGTCTCATTAATCTTCTCATTCATGAGGGACTCCTCATAATCTATTTGTGTTAAGAAAGACGAATTAGCATCGTCCTCGAAACAATTGATGTCATCTTCTTCTCCAATTTTACCATGAGATAGATCTTGCTCTTCTTCTAGGAGAACATTTTGGAAAGGTGGCCTGATCCTTTTTTCTTCAGCGACATTCTTGTCTCTATGAAGGATCTGGACCTGCTGGTTATTCCTTTTGTAGGGGAATGCATTGGGATTCCCGGAAGCATATGCATTAGGCTCTTTACTTCTTGCTGGTTGTTGACTCTGAATTTTTAGTTTTGACATCTCCGAGGTCAAGTTGTCCAACATATTGGCCATATTTTCCATTTTGGTATTTGAAGAAGAAGGAGGATCAACAAATGACTTCTTTCTCTCAAATTTGCCTTTAATTTTTTGGGATGCCATAATGTTAAATTCAACCTCAAGAGCGGCATCTTGCATTAAAGCGAGTGTGGTTGACATTCTTTCTCTAAGGATGAAGAAAAATTATGGATCAAAGGCAGAAGAGTAAGTAATATTTGCTGATGTGTTAGTCGGCTTGATCTCTACAGGGATCTTGCCAAACATCTTATTGAATCTTTTGGTGAAGTCTGAGGCAGATTCGCCATTTTCCCTTCTTAGATTTCCAAATTCAGTAATATAATACAAGAGGTCTCTTCTTTCTCCCCAATGTTTCAAAAACACTTCATCTAATTGCTCAATACCTGCCACTGAATTAGCTGGTAGTTCCTTGAACCACTTCCTATCATGACCATCCAATCTCTGCACAAAAATTCTGGTCCAAACATCTTCCTCTGAAATGTTAATGTTCTCAGCATAGGCATAGAAAGCCTCTATGTGTTCTTCAGGAGTATAATCTCAAGATCCAGTAAACTTGGGCATATATTTCTGATAATCTCCTTTTGGCATGGCTCATAAGGGATTGGGAAAAACAAGAGGAGCATATCTATTGGCTAAGATATGTTCCATTTTTTTCAAAGGAGCAGCCATGGCAATCTTGGGGGTTGATGCAGAGGAAGAAGTTTTTGTAGATAACGACTGAGATGGGACAGGTGGGACTATGGAAAATGGTGGTCTTACTTCACTAAGGAATGAAGTGGAAGCACTAGTAGGATGACTACCCTGGAATGTGGTTCCTGAATAAGGTGGGAAATAAGAAGCTCTGTAAAACTGGTCAAGAAGCAAGGCCAAGTTTTCTTCACCCTTAGAGGGAAGATCTTGTAAAATATCTTCAAGAATGGGAAAACGGGTATGAGTATGGAAAAAAATTTCTACAGGCTCAGTTTGTGAATAATTCATGGAAGAGGAAGATTCCTCTTCTTGGATAGATTCTACAACTTCTTCTCCTAAGTTGGATATAGTAATATGCTCAGAAATAGGATCTATAACATCAGAAGAAATTGAAGGCTCATCACTCTTCAATCTTTCTGACAAAATTACAATTTTCTGAGAACTAGAAGTTTCAGCAGAAGCAGCTTCGACAAGAGGTTCTCTAGATACAAATGAAGAAGTGTTTCTTGAAATACCTGGTCTAGATTCTCTTGCAGATCTGGAAGTTTGTCTTTGTAATGCTTTTCCACTTCTAATGATCTTCTTAGGGTATGAAACTAGTGTTGCTAGTGGCCTTTCTTGGTTTGCTCTAGTATGAGCCCTTCTCGGAGCCACTTCATTCCAATGGAGTCGCCAGATAGATGATTACAACCAAAAATGTGTCCAGACTTTATCTATCATCAAAGTTGGATCTATGTCATCTCCCAAGGAAGCTGAGCTTCAATCTTCGTTCCCTGGCAACGATGCCAATTTTTTATCACTCTAGGAAACTCTCCTAGGATGTATCTCAGAGATGCTTGGTAACTTAACCTTTCTATAATTATTTTCTCAATAATGGGTGTGGTTTGGATCAAGATGAATATCTAAATCACTGGATTGTATCTTCAAGATAGTCTAGTTATATTCATACAATACAAGGCCTTCAAGAGATATTATGAGATAGGTTTGTAGATAAAATGGATAAGAAACCAATCAATTAACTAGAACATACATAAACGATATATATGATGGGTCAACAAACTAGCAAAGGATGCTTAGGATTCTTGTTTAATAATCAAAGGTAAGATGACAGTTACCATAGGACCTTTAAACATAGACAAAAAATGATTTCAACTCATAGGCATAGAAAAGAAATGAAAGGAGAGTCTGACAATAACAATGAAAGAATCTTGCAAGCTTAATATTTTAAAGAAAGTGTCTTTATCACAATAATAGTGGATTCTAGAACTCAAAATTGAACCTTGTGTTCATCAAAAGTTCTTGGCTTTATAGCCTTTACAAACAGTTTCAAGATCCTAGGATACTGGATCAAATTTTGCCAAAAATAGAAAGTCAATGATTGGCCCAAGAAAATAGGCAAAGATCCTATAAAATAGGTCAATTCCTATCCTCGGATGATCTTTATGTCCTTCATATTCTTTGACAGGTGTAGTGAGCCTTCCCAGGCTACTGAATTTTTATGTGATATGAGAGAAGTCGAAAATGACACCTGCTGACAATCAAACAACTTTTATCCCTAAAAATAGCTAACCAATTTTGACCTTTCCGCCTTGTAGAGCATCTCCAAAATCAAAAAAGACTCTTAATAAGGATGTCATTAATTATTGTCTATCGATTGGATCTATTCCTGAGGCTTTTGGATGAAGAAATCTTGGATCTGTGCAAAAATACTAACATTTTTCCCTGTCAGTGCTTTCGGTAGCTAGAATAGACATAATCTAGACCAATTAGCTACCGAAAGCTCTGCTTTCAGTGGCTAATGAACAATCAAAATGTTTTCCTAAGCCACCGAAAGTTATGTCTTAGTGAAATTATCAAAATTTCAAAAGTTCCTTTTGTCTTAGCTCTGAAACGCCTTAGGGCTGATCTTCTGAGGCTTCTGCACCTTGCTCAACTTTTGGAAAGCCTATAGGACTATTGGCTGCCTTTGGTTCATTGCACTAAACTGCTAACTCTGCTAGGGTTTCAAGAGTAGCATGTGTTTGAGACTGGTGTTTTGAAGACATAACTTGCTTCCTTAAACCCCTGACCTTTTTCTTCAAGTCCTGACCTACTCTCCATAAGCTGTTGTAATCTTTTACAATCTTGTCCTTCTTTTTCTTTTCCTTTATGCTTTCATGTGCCAATCTTTCTAAGGCTGAGTTTCTTTCTGCAAAATTCTTCGACAAGGTTTCATATCTAGTTTTAATTACCCTTTCTAGCACTTCTTGTTGAGATAACTTCTTTTTAAGCTTCTTGATTTCCTTTGATTTACTCTGCTTCACTTTTTTGCTAGATGAGGCATCTGCAACTTGTGGTTCTTGTTCTTCTTGGGGTGTAGGTGATGGAAGATATTCATACCTTGCTGTGAATACATCTACATATACTGAATTTTCATGCACCGTGGTAACTGAATCTTCATGCCCTGTTTCAATATGGTGCTCTTCATCCTCTAAGTGTGTGTAAGGAAGATTAAGAATGCTCTTGTTCACTGGGGGTTCTTTGGCCTTCTCTGTTTCACTGCTGAAGTTTAGTTTCTTCTTAGTTTTATTAATCTTAGAAGAGGGTGAGTGATGGTTAACTGGAACTGGAAAGATAACTCTCCTCCTCCTCTTTCCACTCCTGGGAGTAGAAGACTTCTTGGAATGAGGACTCCTTTTACCCTCTGGTTGTACATCAGTCTGAAAGTCATTCCAGAACAATAAGTAATTCCATTCTTTGCTTCCCCTCTGCAACAGCTCATAAACCAAGAGTTTAATTAAACCATGGTGAGATAGTCTACCTGCAAATTTATTGGGCTTGGCCTTGACTTGATGAGCCATGTTAGATAATCTTCTATGGAGATAATAGGGCAGATTGAGTGGGTTTCTACTAGTGAAATGATTCATGAGTTTGAAATGGTAAATCATCACCCTATTATATCTTCCTTCACAAGTTATATACACCAGAATGGATTTTAGTAACTTTTTCCATTTCTCTTCAAGGAAAGACACGAGTGTTACACATTATTTTCGTCATCCCTATGATCATTAATGATGTAAACCTATCTGTTGCCTTCAGAGGGGTCAGTGGCCTGAGTTCCTAAAGAAGGAAGGCAGAAGAACTTTTCCTGAGAGAAAATGTTGGATTCTCCTTTGTAAAAACCTTATAAAAAGGGAAGTTCGCAGGTTGCTATATAGGCAAGGTGCGAGAATGACCAATTCTCGCAGGTTGCACTATAGCCAGGGTGCGAATAGTTCGCAGGTTGCACTATAGCTAGGGTGCGAGAATGCTAGCATGTGGGAAAAATGAGCATTTTCTCGAATCTTCTAGAAGGAGAAGCTTCTATGGTGAGGTGGCATCCGAATGGTTTGGATCTTACTCGATTTCATGATTTAGTGGGATCATCCTAACATCCTCACCTTATCCTCTTCAACTTATAAAAGGAGAGGAGCTCTCATGGAGAAGGGGTTCTTTGGCTTGGAATTATTAGCTTGATTAGAGTGGCTTTGAGATTTTCTTTGTTAAGATAGATTGTGAGTAGCTATCAGATCTATGGTTTCAGAATCCTTGGAGCAAGAACTGTGTGGGGAACGAAGGACAGTAGGAAGGGACCTTACGACATCAAGGCTCTGGTTGTAAGTTTCTCTTTCAATTAATATGATACAGTGATATATTTCTTTCCCATAAAGTGAGAT
>JZKD02S2280633.1:1158851-1170170 GCA_000966675.3 Picea glauca | reverse complement strand
TACTTTATTACATAATTCCTTGATCATATGTATAGATTAGCTATTGGATATATTATTTGCTTTCACTTTGGTTGGTTTGTGTTGTTTTGATCTTAACCGCACAAGAGCGTTGGAGCGAAGCAAGGAACAACAAAGACCAAGGAAGCGATTACAAGGTACATATCTTCTTCTCACTTCCAATTTAATTCAATAGTTAGATCTAGGGAAAGCAGTATATTCTGTTCTATTTTGTTCTAGATCCAGGTGGATCTAGGGAGATCGGTTTGTGTCTGCACTTACGGATTTATCCAATAACAACGAGAATGTCTTTCTTCCATATCAAACCCTTGTGTTCTGGTTTCAAGTAGGACCTGAATTCAACATTCTTTGTGACATTGGTTTTGAACCAATTTTCTCCAGTCCTGGGAAGCTCTATCACCTCAGCTATGAGAGATTCATCCACCTCGAATTCATCCTAACTAATGACAACTTACCTTCCATCAAAAGTCAAGGCAAAAGCTTCTTCCACCTACTGGTGAGAACTCTGTAATTTTTTACTAAAATTATAGCAAGCTGCGTCCCTGAAAAGTTGGCATACCTCAGGGTGTGATTCCAAGTAACTAATTTCGTCTAGCTCCTTCCTTAGAGTTGAACCTCCTTTCTTCATCTGTTGCAATGCTCCTGTACACCTGCAATTGAAAAATTAGGTTTTGGAGAAAAATTACACAGCGTAGACTTAGGAAGCTTTGGCTCGGCTGTGACAGGGAAGAGAAATATGAGGCGTGCATTTGAACATGGCATTTATTACAAGGGATGCGAAAGAGTGGCTTGTGATTTGAAACAATCATGGTTGATGACTATAATGATGAAAGGTACGTAACCATGTGGTTTGATAAAACAACGATTCAGAAAGATTCGCTACATCATGCAGAGATCAACTCCCAATCTTAAATGGTTTCTTCTGTCTTTTCGGTGTCTAATTGCAATTATAAAAATTCAAATCGACGGTTTAAGCTTGTGAAAGGATGTGCTAACTCCTCCCCCGCTCCTGCAATTTTGGTGTCTAAAATAGCCCTGAGTTTCTTTGTTTAAGTTGTCGAAATCTAAGGCTTTCGGTAGCTAAGAAGAACTTTCGAAGAAGCGCCTAAGCCACTGAAACCTTAGATTTGAATTAGATCAAATAAAAACTAAACAAATGTTTTATCTAACTTTATTACATGCACAAATCTCTAAAAAATGAGCCTTAAAAAATAAAAAATGTATTTTTTAAAAGACATCCTATCACCTAAAATGAAATAACTTGATTGATTTATTTGAGGAGATAACAAGCCCACTCACATATGAATGGATAAGATCTAATATCTCCTTGGACCTACTCATTTTTCTTAGAAAATTAGCCTTGACATTCTTTATAAGTGCACACCCTATGCACTCTCCCCGTTTCTCAATGTTGAACTCTATAAGACCTGTAGCAATCTCCCTTAGAATTGGAAATTCCCTGTAGTGTAGGTGTCCCAAGATTTAATGCCATAACTCACATATGTGGTCACTATTGTGTACCAAATCCTGAACATGGTTTCTCTGCAACCTGTATAAAGTTCCCTCTCTGACCCCAACAACCACTACATTTTCTGAGCTATCTTTCTCTAGACATATGAGTACCTTCCCACTTCGAAAAGTGACGAAAAAAACCCTATCCTCCATAGCTGAGACTGAAATAAAAAAATTCTTCAAACCTAGTACATAAGGCACATAATGGGCATCTGATGAACCTCTTAACTCTAGATGAAACATAATTGTTCCCTCTCCCTTCATTCCATACCTAGCATCATCACCAATATCCACATGAACCTTTGAGTCCTTCTCCATCAGACTGCTAAATAGCCATTGTGCCTCTGTCATATGACGATATGCACCACTATCCAAGAACCAAGCACTCATCATTGTTGTTCCAGTAGAAAGGAAAGAAATCATTGAGTAATCCTTCTCAAACTTTGTTGCAAACTTGTCAATCCGTGTCTCTGTCGATGATGTTGTCAACATAATTTCATTACCCTTCTTCTTCTTCTCCAGACATTGAGATGCATAATTCCCATTCTTATGATATGAGAAGCACTTGATTTTACTCAAGTCCTTCTTCTTCCCTAGTTGTGATGATCCTCCATCATTTTTACCCTTCTTACTATAACTCTTTCCTTTTCCCTTCCTTTTCTTACTGACAAGGGCCAAGTTCTCTTTAATACCTCCCTACTTTCTAACTTTAAAATCTTCCCGAGTCTCTTTCTGTATGAAATAATCCCAAAGTCTCTTCCAATATAGGATATTCTCTCGAGCACAAAGTCCTTTGAAAAATGGTTCCACTGACTTGGGAAGTCCATTCAATGCCACATTAATGAGATTTAAATCCTCTATTTTCTCCCCTATGGATGCAAGTTCATCACACACATGTGTGATCCTCATGAGGTAGATGGTAACATTATATGATCTAGACATATGAACTGATATGAGTTTATTCCTTAAGATCGTCTTCCTATTCATTTGCTTTCTTTGGAATAAACTTACCAAGGCATCAAACATCTCTTTGGTCGTCTTCTTCTCATTTAGGTGAGGGATTATATGATMCTTCACAAGATCTAGGAGGACTCTTTCTTCTTTGATCTCCTTCTTATTTTGAGCATTTAAAGTTGTTGGATCTGTYGGTGGAGTAATTGATTTATCCACTARCTCCCAAAGGTCATACTCCTTCAAYRCTAAAGTAACTCTTGTTTTCCAAGAGGAAGTTGGATGCTCCATCCAATATGTCTTCAACTCTAAATGGTTGTTTCCATCCCTTAGACMTGATAAACTTCCCTAGAAATAATATGCTACTGGAAAACTCCCCCTGTATTGATCTARCTTCYCTTCAGAGCACRTGCTTTSATGCCATGTTGAAAAATTCTCACTTCAACACCTAGGTACTTTGTTATCTAGTGATTTCCTTACTRCAATAAGATTAGCATCTCACAAAAAAATAATACACTACTGAAATATTCAATTCAATCTAATACAATGGAARCATAAACTAAGAAACCAAATCAAGCACACATGAACACCAATATTTTGGGTAGAAACCCCTGGAAAAAACCCCAGAGGGAAAACTAGTGTTGAKAATGATTTTATTATGCTAAAATCAGGGCTCTCGTAACAGGAATAATGGCCCACTAAGAGAAATAAAATTGCAGACTAACCTGGCAAKGTTTGACCTATTGTATAACCAATTTTTGKCATGTTTTTCTAGGCATGTACAACTTTCTCTTCAGTGACCCAAGAATATTCACAACCTACCCCATTGTGACCCACAAATGTCTATGATTGTCTCCACTGTGACYCGTGGATGTGTACAAAAAAAATGTACGGAAAKCTTTGTATGCTCCGGCACTCTCCTGTGGATTCCTTTTGTTGAAACCCACCTGTGTATGCCTTTTTTCTCTCTTCCCCTTGACCTGTAGATCTCTAGATGAAGGTCCTTCTTCACCTATCCAAGATCTTGAACCACAATAATTTATCATCCAATACTCTATGTCGACTCCTTCAACACATGTCAAGTGTGTTTCTCCTTCACCCCACCCTTGCTTTTATAATCGTGAGTTAAAATCTATTTCTAATCTCAAAAGTGATCTATGGTTGAGATTACTTCTCACGCTCACTTTTAGATTTAGATTACATGTTTCATAAATAACTCAATTAACTAATTAAATAATTAATTAATAAAAGAAATGTACTTTAATAATTCCTTTAATTAAAGTAAGTCCAAGAGTAGAAGGATTTGGACAATTTCCACACGTCTAGACACATAGAACTATGCGGAAATACATGTATGATGCTACTAATAACATCAACATATTTTGGTTACATTGTAGGGAATGGTCACCTAAATATAGATCTTGCAAAAGTAGAAGCCATTGTGAATTGGTCCAAGCCAACTACTGTCACAGAAATCAGGAGCTTCTTAGGAGTAGTACAGTACTGGAGGAAATTCATTGCTATTTTTTCTTTCATAGCAGCTCCCTGCATGCATTAATAAGTCTTAAATAGCTCTTTTAATGGGGAGGCAAGCAACATAATGCCTTCGAGAAATTGAAGGAAAAGAGAAGAACTGCACCAGTTTTGGCTTTGCCAGATCTACAACATCCATTTGAGATTCAAACCGATGCAAGTGGATAGACCATGGGAGAAATATTGATGCAACGAGGTAAACCTAAATGTTATCATTCTGAGAGTTTTACTCATGTTGTGATTAATTTTCCAACATATTATAAGGAATTGTATGAGTTGGTACAGAGTGTGAAGAAATGGAAGCATTACTTAATGGGAAAGGAGACAATAATTCATATAGATCATCAACCATTACATTATTTGCAGTCATAGACCAAGCTACAATAGTCACAACATTTCATGTGGATGGGTTTCTTACAACAATTTCATTTGGTAATAAAGTATAAGAATGGTATTCGTAATAAGGTTGCAGATATGTTGTCAAGACCAATGATTAATGCATATACAATACTAAGGTATAATCATTTAGCTCATGAAATTTATACTGAACAATATGTCAAGGATGATGATTTTAAAGATATATATGAATCATTAACTCATGGAAATCAGTATTCATATTATTATATGCATCAAAATTTGTTATATCATCTTGGAAAACTTTGTATACCCAAGGATGAAAGGGTAAATCTAATTAGAGAAGCTCATACATCTCTCATTTCTGGTCATTTTGGGGTTGGTAAAATAGTAGCACAGTTGCATAGATATTGTTATTGGCCTCGAATGAATGAGTCTGTTTCCAAGTATATAAAAGGGTGTGTTATGTGTGCTACCATCAATCCTAGGAAAAAAACATTGGGAGTATATATGCCACATCGAGCACCTTCTCAGCCATAGGAAAGTATATCCATGGATGTTTTAGGGGGTTTTCTAATGTCCAGGACATGTCACAATTATTTACATTTTTTTTTGGATAGATTCAGTAAGATGTCTATCTTAATGACATGCAAGAAACAAGTCATAGCTAAACAGACAACACATATGTGTTTTTCTAATGTATGTGTTCATTTTGGGATGCCTATATCTATTATATCATATCGAGACTCTCTCTTTTTGGGATATTTTTGGTCTCATTTGTGGGTGATAATGGACACTAATCTAAAGAAGATCACAAATTTTCATCCATAGAAAGATGGACAGACAGAGGTGGTAAACAAAAAAATGGTACATCTACTTCGAGGATACTGCAATAAGCATCCTAAGTTATGGGATGAATAGTTTCCTTATGTACAACATGCCTATAATCATGCCATACATTTTTCTACTAAGAAAACTCTTTTTGAAGTACGTTTTGGGTACTTTCCTACATCACCTATGGAATTTACTTTTGGAGAAGCAAGTAAAGAAGATGGACAAGATAAGACAGATAAAACTAAAAGGTTCATTTAAAAGATCCAACAGGTACATCAAACAATACATGAACAATTGGAGAAGAGCGAAGCCAAGTATAATGCAAGGCATAACAAACATTGAGTTCATCTTCAGTTTGAAGTCGGTGATCAAGTATGGTTACATATCAACAAAGATATAATGAAGGGTGAAGGTAGAAAACTAAGGCCAATCTGATACAATCCATTCAATATCTTAGAAAAGATTGGTACTAATTTCTTTCATTTAGATCTATCAACCTATGTGAAAATGTATTCAATGGTAAATGTTGAGAGTTTGAAGCTTTATGAGCCTCCTATGATTATAAATGAAGATGAAAGTATTCAAGTTCCAACAGTTGATGATTTTTCTCCAGAGTATGTAGATGAGCTACATGAATATTTTATTCTTGACAGAAGAATCAGGACTTCACAATGAGGTGATGTGAAATATCTTCGAGTTGGTCTTAAAGGGGTGAAACCAGGTAAAACAAAGTGGATGGACATCAGAAGGGTGAGGGAGATTTAGCCTCACTTAGTTGTTGAGTAATCAAAACTTTTGGTGGTCCAAAAGGATTCCAATGGGGAGGAATGATCTAGGAGGATCCATAATGCTCATAGAGGTCTAAAAAGATTCACAAATGCTCAAAATTAGATTGTCTAAAATAATGTAGAAAATGATATCAATGCGTAGATATTGGAGATATATTTCTAACGATGCAAAAATCGCCCCAAATGGAGCTCGTATGCAAATGTTATGGATGGTCAAAGTTTGGGCCAAACCAAGGAAAAAAGTCAAATTCAACATGGTCAAAGGTGACATGTGTCACCACTGCAAGGATGACATGTGGCATGACCCTACGATGTTGGCATGGAAACACCATGGAGCACCACATGGAACATCATATGTAACCTAGGAAGGTGATGTGGCATATCATACATACACATGGAGCAATCATATGTCGACACGTGGAGAAGATAGACCAATGAGAGGCTGTCGTGTGGTAGCCTCCCATTGTCCATTAATGGGTAAGGTTGTTTAAAATTAGTTGGAGCCCGGAGGATCGAACCTGGGTCTCCCGCACCACAACTAACAAACTTACCATTCCACCATACATCTAGTTGTTAACCATACATGGGCACACATATATTTAAGGTTGTTTTGGTGGTTAATTGACTGGAAAAAGGGATGAGGTCCAAGCCCTCAGCCCATATTCTATGGGGTTATAATGTAGTCGTGACCATAAATTTCAAGGGGGATAAACCATATATAACCAACATACTATATATATATTGTAAGTTACAACCAAAACCATTGATGGGGAAAGGTCCATGGGTTTGAACCCGTGACCTCTTCCCTCGTAACCCAAATCTTTAACCACTATACCGTAAGTTATGGTTTGTTATAACAAACCAATAAATTTATAATTAATTAGATTCTTGTGTAAGCTCCAAGTTCAAGCCACGGTTTGGCTGACCTAGGCTATTTAATGACACGAAAACTAATGCGTCAGACATCAATTGTAGAGTAGGCTATTTAATTAGAATTGGAGGTTGCACCATAATGCATGCCACGGGGTTCTGGCATGGAATCATATGAAATTTATACTCATTTTTATCGAAATTTCACAAGGAATTTGATGGCATACTCTGTTTCGGAGTTTGAGAAACATGTAAAAAGGTCATTGTAAAACACAAGCATTTGAGAATTAATAAAGAGGTCTCTATTGGAAGCGGATCCAGAGACATATCCAAAATTGGGTGAACTCCGTTATCAAACTTGTGTATCTTATTTCAATATTGTTGTTCTATTTCCACTCAGTTCTTTGCAAGTTTTTTATCATTAAAGTGTATTTGGATAGATAAGTAATTTGCATGTATTTTGCAATCAATCAAACAATCATTTTTATTTTGAAGATCAAGTAGATGTTTATATGAATTGAATACTAATTAATCATCTAAGGATTTTTCAGATCATGAATTGAGTACTTGGAATGAAGAATACCAAGGATGGTTATACTCCAAAGGGGAAAATAATGCAATACCCCTACAAGCATGAGCATATTCTGTGGAACAAGAAAGGTATTTCCAGGTGTAGCCAAGATTAAAAAGAACATGGTGCTCGAGAACAAAGGCATGCGATAAGTAAAGTTCCATTGTAGCTAGAGGATACAAGTTGGAAGGAATACCTACATTGATGTTTTTAGGGACCTAACCTCCCTAACCCCTCACGTAGGTAGAATAATATAGTTTCCATGTAATAAAGGTCAATATTAATAAGGCCTAGTAATAAGGAAGAATAAGTCAAATGTAAGAAGACCTAATAGAAGCTTCCTCTTCTAGAATATCATCCTCTAGATTGTTCTTTTGGTAGTTATATTTAGTATAAATAGGAGTCGAGGGCATGATAATTTTTTGTCTTGAGAATTATTGTAATTGAGTGTTGCTTTGTTGGAGGTTTCCCCCTCGAAGAGGAAAGTGAACATTGTTTCCTATCAATAAAGGTATTATTTTGGTGTTGTGGTTTCATATATTGTGTTGTTTCGTTGTTATTCTCTTCAGTATTTTTGTTTTCTGCTATTATAATAGATCTTGTACCTTAGAAGTGGCATCAAAACAATTTCCTTGGCAGAAACTTGTGGGTTTCTTTTTTTTCAGGGTAGAGACATATTTTGGCATCTTAAAGCTACATAGATCTATCGTTCAATGCATAAATCTATTTTCAGAGAAGCATACACACAGGAACTACAAGTGGTACTTAAGAGCACATTGTTGGCCACCCTTGTAACACCTGTTGGTAACCCTTCGAGTGGTAGCGCATCAGACAACACCTATATATGGATCGACCTAGATATTTGGAATCCCTACATAGATAAACAAATCATCTGCTTGACTTCTATAGTGCCCCCGAGAACAACACTCAGGAAGATACTCTCTAGTACCTAGATAATCAAGTAGTATGGCTAAGGGTATGGTCTAGCCTCCTTAGTTGGTGCCATGAGATATTGGAACGAGTACTACTATTTGACCCAACATGTATATTAGAGAGCTATAGCACATGGAAAACCCTTGTTTGTAGAAACCCTAATCACCCTAACCTTACCTCTTGCATTCGGGTTGCAAAATTCCTACACATTTCTTCCTATTAAGAATTTGGCCATTTTTCCACTGTAGTATTATTTAGATCGGAATATAACTCCTCATGAGTAAAAAAAAATGTTTTGATCCTACCTATACCATTATTTGAGACCTATCCCAATGGATTCCTCTCTTCACCCTGGTCGCAGTCATACCTATCATTTTTCAACAATTTTTTTTCCCGTGGACTCAACCCCTTCCCAACACCCCTATTTGACACTTGTCCCATTGACTTACTCTCTTTTTACTGATCGTAGTGGTACCATTCACCAGTAACCCCTTTCTATGTGGTACCACTTCCCCCCCTATCCCATCCCCATGGCCTACACCCACAACCAATATTGAGAACAACGTCTCACTGCCTTGGACGAAGCTAACGATCAAACTCGGATTATTTCTTCCATTACTTCTATTATTGATAAACTCGAATCCCATCATGCTTCGCTCAAATCAATTCCCACATCCATCACTCAATTGACCACCATGTGTCATCAATGCCAGGACACAGTCAACAATTTGACCACCTTGTTTAAGCCCACTCGAGATCCCTTCTCTTCTTCCACAACTTATAACCCTGAAGGTCCTAAATCCTCCTAGTCCACATATTTTCCTTCCAACCACTTTCAGTGGGACCTACGTCCCTCTCACGTGGAGGTGAACAAATTTGATGACTTGGATCCCACAGGATGGGTCACTCAAATGGAACAATATTTCTCTTTATACGACATTACTGATGAGTTGTCCAAACTCAAGTATGGTGTTCTCCATCTAGATCTGGAATGTTGGCAGTGGTGACAATGGAGAAAAAATGTCCGCCAAGGGTATATGGCTTGGACACAATTTGTTGTAGAGCTTTATGAACACTTTTACACTGACACACATCATCAGGGATAATTTTAAGGATGAAAATTTGTTTTGAAATGTAGAAACCTTGGCAAATCTTACTGGTCCTTTATATGTCAACTATAAATGTTTGGTGATATTTTTGTTAAAATATTCAAATTTCTAAGGATTTTATGTAGTTTTTATAAAAAAATTGGCAATTTTTAAGGAAAAATAATTTTGTCCTATAGAATTTGGGCAAATTGTTTTTAGAATGGCGAATCTTTTTTTGGGAAAAAGCATGGAAAATTAGCCCATGGGGAAATTTTAGCCCCTAAAATTTTCCTTGTGTGACATGATTTAGTTCGTTTGACCAAGTTGAAACAATCTAATACAGTGGAAGACTTTATAGCTACTTTTGAGTACTTGGATTTCCGCACAGAGGGCATGCCTGATGCTTTTTTATGGGAATGCTTTATCAATGGCCTCAAGGATGAGATTTGTACCCATGTCCTCATGGCTTGGCCTCAGAGTTGGGTGGAAGCTACTAAAATATCTAAGGAGCTAACCTTCGTAACCCCTCATGTAGGTAGAATAATATATTTTCCATGTAATAAAGGCCAATATTAATAAGGCCTAGTGATAAGGAAGAATAAGTCAAATGTAAGAAGACCTTATAGAAGCTTCTACTTCTAGAATATATTCATCTAAATTGTTCTTTTGGTATCTAGATTTATTATAAATAGGAGTCGAGTGTAGATTTTAACCGTGTACAATATTTTACTGCAAATAGAATTTCAATAAAAGAACAGAAAAGATACAATGGAAAATACACACAATATACAAAGATTTTTCCCCTGGAAACCCAAACCAACAAAACCAACATACTATATATTCATTCATAATCATATATTGTTTAAAATATAATATACATATAGGAGCCAACAACATCCAAAACCCTAACCCAATGAACTGGATTAGTCAACAACCCTAATTCCTTAACTGGAAATAGAAAACCATCGGAAAAAACCATGTGCCGAAAAACCACCCAACAATGGACATAAAAATCGAGGATAAACAAAAAAAAACGAAAAAATGTGACACATTTCCTGAGGCAAAAAAAAATCTCGGGGGAACTGCCCCCAAACCCCCACGCACAGGGGATATCACCCCCCTCAAACACCCTTGTGTGTCAGGTGCAACATAGCAGACATTGAAGCTAGTCGTGCAAAGAATATAACACAGACCAAAAATTCTCCCACTTCTTGTTTTCTTTGCATATAGGGGGTTACAGGGTTACATAGTCAACAATCTAGAGCAACAATGCCCATATATCCCCTGAACCAAGAGAACTTCTCCATTGTCACATATTTTTTTAATGAATATGCATCATTCTTCAAAGTGTCCACCTTAATCATCAACACTTTCTTTTCTTCAACCATGTCTCTCACAAAGTGATATTGAACATCAATATGCTTTTCCTTTGAATGATAAGCTAGGTTCTTCGCTAGAAAAATTGCACTATGACTGTCATAATCTATCCTTACAGCTTTTTGTACCAAACTAATACCTCAACACAATATTTTTAACCATATTGCTTCCTTACTTGCATGTGTGGCTGCCATGTATTCAGCTTATGTAGTTGAAAGTGCCACTATAGCCTGTCTTTTGCTCATCCAACTGATTGCTCCTCCAAACAGGTTAAACAAATGCCCACTTGTATATATCCTATGATCTAGATATCCATCCCAGTCTGCATCCACAAAGCCATGTATGTCTAACAATATGTCCAATCTTGGACTTGCTTGGTAGCACAATCCATAGCTAGCAGTGCCGTGCAAATACCTGAAAACCCTTTTTACTACTTTTCAATGCTCCTTCCTTGGTTTTGACATATACCTACTCAAAAATTCCACTACAT
>JZKD02S2280633.1:1089476-1104009 GCA_000966675.3 Picea glauca | reverse complement strand
TTTTCCATCGATGCACACTCTGGTCTTGCCATCAATGATAAGCACACTCTACTTGTAAACATGCTAACAATCTCCCCCTTTGGAATTGATGGAAACCCTAAAAGGTTGCGCTATTATCCAACTATATCATCCGTACCACACCTTTTCTCCCCCTTTGACATCAATGTTAAAGAAAACATGCTCCCCCTGAGTTGTTGCAGTACTTGTCAGAGGTATCAGATATTCAACCAATACACACTCCCCCTAAAAGGATGGACCGTCTTAGGTTGATAATGGGGTTACGCCCAACTTTTGGCGTAGATACTCGAACTGAGATTTTGCAAGCGGTTTATTAAAGATATTAGCAATCTGATCATTGGATGGAATATAATGCAAAGCAACAACAGTGTTGGTCACCTATTCCCTCAAGAAGTGATACTTGATGGGTATATTCTTGGTCTTGGAGTGAAATACAGGGTTCTTTGATAGACTGATTGCACTGGTATTATCACAATGAATTGGGATCGGTGCAATATATTTTACCTCCAATTTTGCAAGTGTCTGAATCATCCACAATACTTGGGTACAACATGTGCCAGATGCAATGTATTCAACTTCTATAGTTGATAAGAAAATTGAACCTTCCTTCTTGCTCAACCATGATACAAGGAATCTCCTAAGAATAATGCACCTCCACTCGTGCTTTTCCTTTCATCCATGCGGTTATCCCAATCAGTATCTGAATAGACTGATAGTTGAAAATTCTGATTTCTAAGATACCATAGGCCATAGTCCATTGTTCCTTTCAAGTATCTGAATATTCTTTTGACAGCTAACAAATGACTCTATTTAGGTGCAACCTGATACCTTTCTACCAAGCCAACAACATGCATTATGTCTGGATAGGATGTTGTGATGTACAATAGGCTACCTATCATAGACCTATATGAACTCTAATCAACATTAGGTGAATCATCATCCTTGCTTAACTTACATCCAGTGACCATAGGTGTGGTCATAGATTTAGGATCTTCCATTTGAAACCTTTTCAAAATTTCTCTTAGATATTTTTGTTGATAAAGAATTATTCCTTTAGACCTCTGAGTAATTTGTAGGCCAAGAAAAAATGACAGCTCCCCTATCATAGACATTTCAAATTCAGACTGCATGGAAAAAGAAAACCATTTTACCAATGAAGAATTATTACTACCAAAGATGATGTCATCTACATAAACCAACACAATGAGTAGATAATTACCCTTTGTTTTGATATATAGATTGTTGTCAATTGTTCCTCTCTTTAACCCTTTGTCTTGTAGATACATATCCAGTCTATGATACTAGGCATAAGGATCTTGTTTCAGCCCATATAAGGATTTCTTCAACTTGTAGACAAAGTCAGGGTTATCTGACAGTTGGAAACCCTTTGGTTGTTCCATATAGACTTCTTCTTTTAGATATCCATTTAAAAAAGCTGACTTGACATCCATTTGGTAGAATTTAAACTGTTTATGAAAAGCATAGGCAAGAAACATTCTAATAGCTTCTAATCTTGCTACAGGAGCAAATGTTTCATCAAAGTCCAGTCCTTCTATTTGAGAATATCCTTTGCAGACCAATCTAGCCTAATTTCTTACAATATTTCCTACACAAAGAATAGTATGTAGCTTCCTTGTTGTATCCAAGACCTGATTTATCATTTAGTGATATTTTACTATCCAAGATTTCATCCAATATAGTTGATTTGTTCATAAACCTTTTTTACTTCTCTGCTTTCCTTCTAATATCAACAACTTCTACTTCTAACTTATGGCATGATTCTTCTTTTTCATTTACTTGATTCTTAACTAGTTATTCTATCCTTTTGGATTCTTCAAGTTGGGTCTTTAGGTTTACATTGACTTCAAGGATTTTTCTAATCTCATCATCTACCTTATTCTTTTCTTCTTCTTGACTAATTATTTCATTCTTTAGTCTTTTGATCTCTTCTTCTTTTTCTTCTAATTGGGTCCTTTGTTGGGTTATTTCACTTCTTTCTTGTTTCTTGAGAATTTGTCTTAGTGTCATGGTAAGCCTTGAGTACTTTTTGAGGACTTCCTTAGTGTATTTTTCAAGATACTCAAAAGAAGTTGAACTATTTCCTATTTCATAGCTAACATTGTCCAACTTAGATAAAACTTTATCTTTAAGCTTCAACAAATTGTCTTCTTCATCTATAAGATAATTACCAGCTGACTCTACACAAACTACTTCTAGATATTCTTCTTCATTTGTAGGAGAACATTCAACATCATCACACTTAGAATTATTGCAATAAGAAGATTTTGGAGAATCTTTACCTTCATTGTCCTTGATAGCATTGTCTTCAGTGTCTTTTCTTTTGTCTTGATAAACCTTCTCCAGCTTCAGCCATAGGTTCTTGGTGGAGGTATGTTGTCCTATGATTTCTTTGACAAAACCTGAGATTCCATTAAATATGGTCTTGGTTGCCACTACATTATTCTTCTTTGTTGCAAAATTTGACTGATTCTTTGAGGGAACTGGTCCAACAACAACTGTGTTCCAAACAACTGCTCATTTTGCCTTCAAATACCCTTTCATTTCTATTCTCCATGCCGAGTAATATGTCTCATCAAAGAGGGGAACTTCATCTGCATGGTCATCCATTTGTGTGTCTGCATATCTCCTTTAAGCTTGTAAGGATTATAGTGAAGGCCTGCTCTAATTCCAATTGTTGGACACACCGACCACACTGAGAGAGGGGGGGTGAATCAGTGTGAGCCTCTTTTCCAAATCTTTACCAAAATTTAGTTAGAAACCATTTTAGACATCATTATTCATTAGTTCCATTCACAACTAGTTGTTTGCATGTAAACATATCTCAACAACAAACATCAACAATAAACCATCACCATAAGGAACAAAAGATATTTATGTAAACTTTTTTGTATTAATTATGTGTTATAGGAGACTACAATCTTAGAGTTTTATCATCATCAACTGAAAATAGAAACAACTCCAATAGAGTATCGACTCTAAATACAAGACCCAACTTGCATATCTCAGCACCAACTGAGATGTGAGTAATCCAACTCCCAAGTACAAGACCCAACTTGTAGACAAAAATCAATCTGTCAATAGGTACACAACATATCTATACTGCAACATGCATATATACATTACCTATGCATGTTGCATCACGCATATGTACATGTCCTTCCCTCTATCAGCCTACGTGCACCTTCAAAAAACTAGGGCATCCATTCTTCTGCACTTTTGAAACTTTCTTGCCTCTGTCACATCCACCAGTAACCTGTCACTGCAACCAATTTGTGCCATCCAACCACAAACAAATACATACCATCCAACAACCTATGCATGTCTCTCATGCATACACCATCATAGATATCCCTCAACCATATCAGAAAAGAACCACTCAACCAACCAAACAACATCTACCATACCCAAACATCATAACACCCATACAAAGAATGCTTCAAGAGTTCACAATACCATGAGTAAATCTAATCATTAAGACAACATATAACCATACCATAATTTTTGTAGCAGATATAAACCAACATAATGATATCCTGGGAACTTTCTTTAGACTTCAAGAACCTGGTACCAGTATTTACTCAAGCTTCCATATATTTTCACAAATGTACATGCCCTAGTCTTCTGCAGCCCATGTATGTATGTGTCCTAACTACATCATAACATGTATGTACGTGCCCTTTCTCACTGCATCTGACATACAATTTTAGAAAAATAGGGTTTTCTAAACCTCTGAAACTTTCGTTGTCAAACTTTCTTGCTACTTTAGAATTGCGGAACTTTTGATGCATCCATGAGTACCTACAATGAACCTTTCACCAAAATAGATCTTCAACATTCTCATTAGATTCATCTACATAAGATACCCTTGCTCGCTTATTTATACTTCTTCAAGTAGCTTCCTCTAGAGGTTATCTTCCAACCAACTTACCCAACTTCCTTCTTATGGGGCTAACCCACTTCTAACCTCTTGTCCACTTACAACCACTTATTCCACAAATAGTAAACTCTCCACTTCTAGTTGCAACTAATTTATTTTTAATTTTTTTCTTGTTGCAACCACTTAACCCATGACTAACCACTTTGACTGGTTAACTTCTTCTAAGATCTTCTAGAATAATTTGACTTCTTTGACCTTCTAGGGGCTTCTAGATAACTCATGAGGGTTCTCCAACTTCACATGGCCATAACTCTCTAACTATGAGGAGTTAGGTGATGTTCCACATATCACCAGAAACGACATGATGAGCACTATCCACCTAGAATAGTCTTACTTGAAAATTCACTAATATTTATTACATTATCCCTCAAAAAAACTTGGGTTCCTAACCACACATCTAGGATGACTGAACCACTTAACCATTTGGACTTCACAAAGCATCTTCCCGTGAGGGATTTCACCATAAGGGGACCACTTTGGAGTTCATCCATTTGGTTCTTCCTATCAACCATGACATGACATGACATCAATGGTACAACTCCATTTAATACATAATTATGACACCACTTGATATCAACCCCTTGACGTCAACCCTTTGACATCAATTACATCAATGACAATATTATCCAACAGTCGGTACATCAATTATACAAACATATCACTATGACAATACTTGACTTCGAAACTTTGACATAAATGACAAAATAGTCCAATAGTTGTTTTTGCATTTGTCCAATGCTTACATCAAATCAAGATTAGATAGATTATCCTTTTGTTGATGAGATCTAGTAGAAGTAGAGTTGTTTGTCTCCTATTCTTACGGGTTCCTTTGATCATCGAGAATCTTGGAGTAGTGAGGTCGAGGTTCGAAGCAGTGAGGACAAACATCAGACTTAAGGTTATTATAAAACTCTCCTTCTATCTATAGGATTAAAAGATTAATCTAAAAGGAAGTCAATCACCACTTGTTTTGAATTTGTCTTAGGTTATGTTTTTAGTCTAAGGATAATTCAACCTATCCACATGGTGAATTTATCACAACAAAAACAGATCAATGGTTGTTGAGCGCTAAATTCAAAGACATGGATCTCGAGATCCAAGTGGTAAAATCAAGAGGGGGGTGGATCGTTGGAAAGATTGAACAATGAGGAACCTATTGGTATACTCCTTTGAGTTTTGTTGATAATAGAAATGTTTAGAAAATATGAGGAAAAATAATGAATATAATGAATTAGGTCAAAGAAATTTCCAAAGCCTATGAATCATAGACATCTTATGTGGAGCATGTAGCTTCAAAGAAATATCCATATTTTTTTATTTTGATATTAGCATATTAATTAACATTTGAAATATAAACAAAACAAAAGAAATTGAAACGAAAAGATGTAACCACAAGGAAAAAATCAATAGTTATAGGAACTGAAGAGTTTCTCTTATTCTATAAAAGAGGACTCGTTGTATGAGGGAGAGAGTGGGGGAATTTTTCCCATTGTTTGATGGTGAAACTTTTATCTCATCAATGAAGAGTAGAAGGCAACTTTGGCGACCATGAATGATTTTTGTTTGTGTATGGGACTATTCTACATGTGCAAATGAATTTTATAGTTTCTTGAATGATATGTAACATGAACTATTTATGTGCATATTTTTTGAGTTATCTGGCATTTATGGTTACGAAATGGACATAGGGATAATGTTATAGGTTTAATATGCAACTATTTGTGATTGAATCTGTAACTTTACTGTTTTAATATATTACTGATTGACATGAACTATTTCTGCATTTTGCAATACCATTTCATATTGTGTTTATCTTTTAGAAATGCTCTTGCGTAGGATAGGTTATAAAATAGATATATACATTCAAAAATCAACACCTATGACTGGACTAGGTGGTAAAGTAACTGAATATACAAGACATAAATTATAGTAGAAAGATAATAACCTCACATAATAAACAAAACAACTACATCCATTCATTCAAATAATGAAAGAAAATATTTGAAGCAAGACTCATAGATAGAAAATAAGATGGATGGCTAAAAAATAGGAGAGATTTAAATGATTTCATTAATTTAGGATCAGAATATGCATAGGATAAACATACATGAGATCTCTTGCTTATAAAAGGTTTGAAACCACAAATGTTATGAACTCTTGAAATAGCTCTCCGCGAGAGTAAAAAAGAATTACACCTTGATGTTTAAGTTTGAAGAAAGTGCGTTCCTAGCACAAAACATAATGTTCCTAATACTTAAATGATTAAAGGAAACACATTCTTCCAAATAGACTAGGATGGGGCTCTCGTGGAACAAGTAAAATAGTAATGATAACCTAGAAGAAAAGGAGAAATGCAGTCAAGGATCATATTTACAAATGAACAATACACTAATAAAGATGGATGATCAAAGACTAGGAAGAAAAGAGGGGAAATGCTTCAAAAATAAATGCACTCACAAAATAGTAGAGGAATGGTGGCTGGATGGATGTCTCTCTCTCTTGTTGTTCTCTCTTGGCATTGGGATCATATATATATATATATATATATATATTTCCTGGTATAACTGCTTCTTGGTAGTTAGTTATTCTAGGTTAACTTTTTTTACAATGATTTTTTGAGCCACTCTTCAATGTATTCCTTCATTGGTATAACATGGTGTCTTTCTTAAAACTGAGTGAGAATATCTCTTCTTCAATTTCCTTGAATTTGGAGTGAAATTGTTCTACTGATACCCGATAGTCCTCATTAGTATTTACAAAGGTAACTAGCCACCACTTAATTTCATCCTCTATAAAATCAGTGAGGTCGTCCAACTCACTGGCCCATGAATATTTAATCATGCTCAACTCTGTATCTAATTATTCCTTAGTTATAACCCCAACATCTCTTATAAGATGTGGGTCTTCAAGGTCGTTAACAATTTCAAGTGCTTTAAGGAATGCATTGTTTCTTTTATCATTAACTTGTGTACATGTACCAATTGATTCTCATGACATTTGTATCCTTTCCAACTAGCCTACTCTTGTTTGTTTCATTCTGCAGTTTGAAGGTAACTATTATTGATTTCTATGGTAATCGCTTAAAATGGACACCAACATAATAAGTTACATAAATCATTTTTATAAAAATGTTCATCGTGTTCCAAATATTTTTGCAAATAGTCCATAAAGGTGAGTGATCCTTTGTAATAGGTTCCTTAAAATTGTATTGACTTCTCAAGCTTCTGAAATAAGATTAAGTTAATTATTAATGTTTTATATGATATACAATATTACTCCGCTCAACAATTTGGCAGCCTTTCTTACCTATGTTGATGTCCCTAGTGAACTCTGAGGCATTTGGTCTGGATCAACAATGGCTAATGGTTCTAAGAACAACAATTTAGGACTCAATGTGTCCTCGAGTTCTCTTATTCTTCTTTTTAATATGGTATTTTATAACTTTCTCTCTAATATAGAGTGGGAAAGAGTGTATCCATTGGTGATATGCAATTTAAGGAGTCCCAAGGGTCCTACTCCCGAAACTTCCACTTCAAAATTCCATTTTTGAGTTATTTTCTTATTTTTCATGTGGACCTTTTCTATCTGCAATTTTCTCTCTTCTTTATTATATTGAGCATTATGCAATGTTAAAGGTTGGTCTTCAAGAAATATTATTCCTTCTTGGCCAACTCCTTTGCAATTCCTGACTTTCAGTAATTTGTAATGCCACCTAGTTGGGTATGGTGGCACTGTCAATTTCCATATCGGTTACATTTCATGGGTTTCCCGAATTTTGTGAATCTTTCTTGCTTGAGTTTCTCTTCCTTTTATATTGTGATACTACATGTTTTCTTTCAAAATTAGAATGAGGGGGGTCATCTTCATCATCTCCTCCAACACATCCCTCATTATTCTCTTCTTTGCTTACATTTGACTCTTGTTTTTTTCTATGTAGAGGAGGAAATCCTACATGTATGGGGGGAAGAAGAGGATTGCACATTGGTTGCACCTTTCTCTCTTTTCTTTGTTTTGTTTTGTTTTGTTTCCGTTGAGTGCTTGAACTAACCTCGATGACCAAATAAGCATTGCATACATTTTTTTTCCTTCTTCTTGGGGGTATTTGGGTCATTATCATCAAGTCCTTCAACAATCCTTGTGAAAATATTGTTATATCTTATGGATACCAAATGTTTAGAAAACAACCCTTTAGGGTTGAAACCTTTCCTGGGTTCTACTTCCTTCAGATTAAATGTGTTAATAATTTCAAAAAATTATATTAAATGGGAGGAACTTCTTACTATCATATTGGCAACATTGAAGGGTAATGAAATGAATTTCCTCTTTCTCTTTTTACAAAAAAGGATATACCATGTTTTGTAATATATATAGACCTCTGCAACACGATATCTATCACAAAAAATGTAGGGAGAATAAAAGGGATTCCCTCATATCCACACAACCTGATGTAAGTATCGTCCTCTTCATGTACACAAATTCCCTTTCCTTTGAGGAAATCCTCTTCCTCTTTACTTATCCTTGTTGGTGTTGCTCCAATCAACATGTATCTAAACTCCTTAAGAAATTTATCCTGAATAAGGAAAAATTGGAATGGTGCCTTATGCTTCCAAACAATAAGGTACTAGAATTGGATTGGTTCAATGTCAACATCTAGATTACCCCTTAATGGTAACCCCTCTAACACATTAAAATAAGAAATGGGACGGACTAGATATGTGGTCATGAAAAATATGTGTGTATTTAAATAATTGGCCAGTTGATAGGAAATCTCATTCGAGATTACCTCGACCTAGCCAAACATAGATTATTTTCAGAAGGAAACATGCAAGACATATAAAAATAACCTGGGAATGTGAGATGTATATTATTCTCCCATCAAAATTGTGAATAGCCATGCAAAATACTAATACGACTCTACCAACAGAGATATGTCAATGGATAAAAGGTCAACCGACATTTCTACAGATGAAACCATGAATTCCTCTAAAAAATTCACCCCACCACCCTACGAATCCAAAAAAGAGTCAACATCTAGAATATCAAGACTTTTGTTGGAGAAGGCAGTCGAAGCATCCTTTTAAAAAAAATGGGATTTAACGGAACATGGTTCTTCTCTTCAACTACTACTTGAGTCATTCTTATTTTTGAATCAAACCTGCAAGTGCACTAGGAAACCAACTCCCTAAAGTAAAAAATTCCAAGCATGCAACCAACATTCACTAGGCCAGTCATCCAAATTTTGTTATTATGATTTTTCCAAGGAGTTAGAATCTAAAACCACTAATATGCAACCAACCAATGGAAGTCTTTATCTTGGTGCATGAGAGAGTTAAAAATATCTCCACAAAAAGGCTCTCTCCTTCTTCTTATTGCCATACTTCTTATTCTTCTAATGCATGTTGATATACATGAAACTATCACTTATGAATTATGGAGCTCAAGTTGTTTAAGGGCTAAGTTCATGAATAACATTTACTAAATCATCCCTTCAACACGTACAATTTTCCTTCTAAGTACAGGAAACCATAAAAGGACTTTTTTTTGAAAAGCAAGTGGTTCATGGGAAAACATGATATTTAATCCACATTAACCCCAAATCTCCACCCTTTACCTCACGAATCATAACTCATTAATGTACCATAAATGACCCTTGAACAATGTGTAAGGTGTATGATATCTATGAGTATTTCACAAAGTATAGAACATGGGTAGAGAGAGATCAATCCTTTTAAAAGTTAGTTTTGTGAAAGTGCGAATGAGAGGGAGTATAAATGTGTGGAGATGTAAAGTGTGTGAGGGTGCATGAGTGCAAGGTTTAGAGGGTGAGGAGGTATGGATATTATGGAGAGGGGAATATGAAAATTTTTCCGCACAAGAGTTGTGAAAAAGTATAGGTACACAGAGGTTTAGTTTGTGCAGGGAAAATGTTTGTGCGGGGAAAAGGTTTGTGCAGAGAGGAGGGTGATGTTAGGTTTCCCACACTAAAGAGAAAGTTTGAAATAAAGTAAGTGTTGGACTGTGCATAACATTAATTGTGTAGGATAAGGTTTTGTGCGGAGTGCGATGAAATGGTTATGAAAAAGGGAATCTCTGAATAGGGTAAGGAATCCCTCCAAGTCATAAAATTGGCTAAGCATTGTGAACTATTTTCCGAGTGTAGGAACATGATTGATTATGAAACAAAATAAAAATGGGTAGGGAAAGGGTTCTACACATGGGTAAACTTACAAAATAAAAAAAAGTGATACATGAAAATGGATCAACAACCCTAAGAGGAAAAAACCCTAAATACTCAAACCCTTAATCCTAGGAGATGACACGACAAAAGGAAGGTGGGCCCTGAGGAGTCTAGTTGATATGCTGACTTCTTAGGGATACAATTCCACACATAAAATCCATTTTGGGTGCACAATATCCCATTGGAAATATATAATCAAGAATAACAATTTTGATCAAGGGTTAGGAATTCCATAGGAATCCTAATTCATTGAAGGGCCAAAAAACACTATTTAGGGCCTAAAAAATGTGTTGAAAGTTTGGGACCTAAAAAACTGTAGAAAAAATGCTAAGATGGGGAACCATTATGAGTCATTGGAAGAGGTGGGTGGTCATTGATATCCACCTGACTCATTTTTCTATGTAGAGAGATATTGTGTAGAGGCCTTGGAGATCATTGTGATTTTTCGTTCACCTTCCAACCAAATCGTGAAGAGGACAAATATCTTGGTCTAAGAGATTACCTTCTTTCACTACTTCATTCAGATCAAGGAAACTATTGTACTTGAAACTACCTATGGTACCATGTGGAGCTGACCTCCCAAAGTAACAATGACACAATGAGGCCTAGACTTGTAAACAACATGACACTTCTACATATATGGTTGTCCTAAAATAACATCACAAACTTCAAGTGGGGAAACATCACAGAGTACCTCATCTTTAAGGGGTTTGAGGCCATAGTGTAGCCAACATTGATGAGTGATGCAAATGTCACATGCTTGGCTCAACCAACCGATGGCGTATGTATAGGGGTGTGACATCGTCGACAACTTCAACCTCTTGATGACCTCTACTGAGATTGTGTTCTTCTAGTTTCTACTATAAATAATGAAATGTAACAGATTCCTCTTCACCGAATTTTGTGAGTGGAATAAGAACTCACCTTCCTTGGGATCCTTTGGTTCCTCTGGGTAGATCTTTGTGGTAGTGATGGTAACATTGGGTTTTGTGCCAATGATCTATTTTCCCTTCTTTAGATTTGAATAAGAGTTTGACCCAAAATATTATTCTAAGTCTTCGACTTAGCCAAGAATGATTACTTGGAGTGACATTCATCAATGTTGTTCCAAGGGATTTTGTAGAACTCATACCACTTCCTAGTGTATTTCTTTGACTTCTCATTATTCTTGTTTTCTCATAGCTTGGACTAGTTTTTCTAAGGTTGGATATCCTTGTTATTTCCTTTTTTTTTATGAGTTAGCGCCACCTTTTCCATTATTATATTGATGAAGATTTACACATCCAAACTCCCTCTTACTCTTCTACTTAATTTTTGCTTGATCTTGAGAGCATTCCGATAAGAAAATACTAGTGAGGAGACGTCCAATAACTCCATCTCTATTTGGATGTATCAGTGTATACCACTATGGTATTTTATACTCAATTACTTATCAAATTATCTTATACCATCTTTGAGTGAAATATATGGAAGATATTGGTGTACTCCATCATCATCTAGACTCTCTCCTGGGTGCAGAGTTGTCGATCTCATGTATTGGTCATTGTAGTTTTCAATGGGGCAAAATTCCTCCTTGATGGTATTGAAAGATGTTTCCTAAGTAAGTTCTTTTCTAAATGTTTTAGACTCATCTCCAACATGTTGCACATAGTAATTTTCCCACCAATATTTGACATGGGGAAGGGACTTATAGAGTGTAAAGGTGATCTTCTCACTATTTTTTTTTTTTTGAAAAGGTAATAACCCTCTAGAAGACTTAACCATTTCTCCAAAGAATATTCATGATCTATATTGGATCATTATATAATTTTTCATCTATCTTAGTACTTTCTCGGTGGAAAAATTGGAGGAATTGGCTTGCAAAGCCCATTTTAGTGGTAGGTCCCAGTTTGGAAATTTGTGATCCAGAACCTTCTGGAGCCATTTTGAGGAATTAAATGGAATTTTTTGGGTTACATTGCTTAAAACGTGTACCCACACCATTTATGTTGATCTACACACCAATACCTTTCCAATGGTGCAAACATCATCTCAATCAAAGATTGTATGTGAACATTATGCCTCCCACAAGTTGACTTGCCTTGTTGACCACCATGGTATGAGTGGATACTACATCATTCCCCATTACTCAAATGTGTGGGGCTAGTCACATGCGTATTTTCAAGAAGATTCTAGAAGGTCCAAACCTTATCACTAATTGAGGGTTGAGGAAGTCAAAACGCTAATCCTAGAGGAATATCGGGTTATGTTAAATACTGGGCCACTAGGGGGAGAATGGATTCCATTATTTAGTATTCTATTTGTTCCATAGTTGAGAAGATCATCTAGGAGTGGTATTTTGAGAGAATAACAGAGGAGGAAAATATTTTGTAGTATCCATACAGACCATAGTGTCAAAGACAACTCCAAAGTGAGTGTCTCTTTCTTTATATTTGCATTTCCATAACTGAAGAAAAGAGAGTAGAGCATATGCCTCACCTTCTAGTTGAGTTTTCTCTTGTATTGGGTTTCCCAAGTTATATATTGTGTTCATTTCTGTGTGGATGGTGTGTTCTTTTTCTCATTTCTTTCATTTTTTGTATTTCAGTTATTTCATAAATTCAAGCAAAGTTATTAATGAATTAATTTGGGATCTAAGGAAAATTAGTTTACATAGTCTCATATTTCATAATATTATAATATTTGTCATGATGAACTATTCCAGTGGAATATCCACTATAGTTTACATATCACTACATCTATTTGTCCTTTGAATAAATAAATATCAAAGTTAACTTGTACCTTGAAGAGTGTTATACCTCTGAAGTGATTTCATGTTAAAGGTGCATCTTTCATCGTTGGCAATGGTAAAAGGATATGGATGAAATTATCCATCATCTTGTTCCCCTATCACATAAGGGATTTCTTGATCAACAAATTGATAGGATCTCCTGCTCTATTATATTTAATTGTGTTCACCATGGAGAGGTTGCTTGGGCCAATGAGGGTGGTCTTCACCAAGTTTGGTTAGTTCAAGGCCCAACTCCTTGTACCTTGACCTTGTTAGGGACATGCACAGAAAAATAATAAAGAGACGATTTATTTGATACCACTAATCCAAATTGTGTGGAGAATGAAATGAAGATAGAAATATAGGTAGAATTGCAAAGAGAAAAATAATACAATGAAACCCAAATTCTATTAATGAATGAAATAAATAACCCATTACAACAGGTTGAAACTACCTTTTAACATAATGTCTAAAATCCTAAAAGGAAAAAACCTTAAAGATCAAAAACCCTCAAACTAGGAGATGAGGTGGTAAAAGGAATCTGAGGCTTGAGGAGCCTAGTTGATACATCAACTTTCTAGGGCCACAACTTTCACATACAAGCTTCGTTGGGCCATTTCTTGTTACAAAGCTTATTCCATGTTTTATGTGCTTGACATATCTTGAAATCAAATATTGTGAGGTCCTTTCAATTGCCAAAACTACATGTTGTTGGATCATGTTGTCATTGATGCCAATAGTTTGTCATTGATACCAATGGTTTGATTATTTGGGAGATTGTTGAATCATATGTCATTGATGTAAATGGTTTGGTTTGATTGATGTCATTGATTGATGTCAAGTAATTGATTGATATGATGCCCTTGATGAGGATGATATATGTCCAAGTGGAAACCAATTAATAAAGATGGATCATTGATATGATGCCCTTGATGAGAATGATATATGTCCAAGTGGAAACCAATTGATAAATATGGATCATTGATATGATGCATTGATGAAGATGGATCAATGAGTTGTCATTGATACATGTTGCATAGTTGATATATATGATGTAGTGGTGAATTGATGCAAAGATGAATCATTATTGTCTTATCATGGTTGATAAGATGCACAAATGGATGAACTCCAAAGTGCTCCCCTTATGGTGAAATCCCTCACAGGAAGACGCTTTACGGATTGAGTTATCCTAGGAGAATGGTTGGAGGACCCATGCTTGTATGTGGAATAATGAGATGAAGATCAATGAAGTTGTTAGTAAAACTATCATAGATGGATAGTGCTTGACATGCCATTTCTGGTGGTATGTGGAATGTCACATAACTCCTCACGGTTTGAGAGTTATGGCTCTACGAAGTTGAAGGACCACCATATGATGGATTGAAGCCCCAAAAAGGTCAAAAAGGTCAAAGTGCTTGAAAAGAAGAAATCATCATTTAAATGATAAAGTAAAGTGACAAAATCAAGAAATATTATTTAAATGATAAAATGAAGTGACAAAATCAAGAAGGAATATTTAAATGATAAAGTATTGGAGAACTTTCTATTC
>JZKD02S2280633.1:1049682-1074166 GCA_000966675.3 Picea glauca | reverse complement strand
AGTGGGCCTTATTTAATAATATAGTGGACCTAGTTCACCTTACATTGAATGACCTCCACTATTATCACTATGGGCCCTCTGGGCCCCCCCACTACCTCTCTAGCTACCTTATAGTCACTGCAACAAGTTCTATCGAGACAAGGAAATACTCCTAGGAGATATCACATCTCCTAGAATCCTTTGAAGCTTTGATCTAGCCTCCTTAACTCACGACACCTGTCTGTCAGTCCTAGAATACGTCTCTATCTCCTATCTGAATCTAAGAAGGAATACTTTATGAATGAAAGTCTCTAAGCCACTAACTCTCTCTAAGATAAGGTTCACTCTGAATATGCATACTAACTCTGAAGCTTGACTCCCTCTAAGTATATATGATCTCCGAAGCCACCTGCTTCCACTGCATCTGTTGAATTCTTATGAAGTCTTATCTCCTATGGACTGTGCTGGGAGGTTTCTACTTCCTACTGGATCCTAAGGGTTGACTACCTATGAAATCTATCTCCTTCTGATATGGTACTTGGTGGGGCTGCCTGTCTCACCACTGGTGGAGTCATCTACTTCTCTTCATAGTATGAGTTATTAATTCCATGTATTTTTATGAGAACATGCTTATTTACTTCATCATTTCTAGGTAGGCCCTTCTAGCACTACTGACTCTTCTTGATGATCTAAAGAGTGGTCAAATTAACTGTACGATCATCTTTGGAGCCTTCTGCTCCTCATAGTCAATATCCATAAGAGATACTCTTCTTCGTCTTCTACATCATATGGGTGTGTACGTTCGTGTACATAGTTCTATGTCTTGGTTAAATACAGTTATAAATTGTTACCTCCCACAACCGTCATCATAGCTCCTTCTTAGAGCTATCACCTACAACCTTTCTGAAACAAGAGACAAGAACAACATTTCCATGGTAACCTCCATTGAATGGTTAGTAATCAAGAACATCTCCTAGAGGAGATCAATTTCATCTTGTAGACAATTATATCATTAATAATGAACAATGAACATTTTCTTAATGGTAATCGTACTGAAAATATTCAGGTGTACCTAAACATTTGATAGAAATAGAAAATAATGAAGTTGTAAAGACTACTATCCTAGGTACAATACTTACTTAAGAAACAACAGTATAAAACATCAAACCTGATATGAAAACCTATAAAACATCAAACCTGATATGAAAACCTGGAGTCTGGTGTTGTTGTCATGCTTGAGTTTCTTTCTATCATTCATATGCATGGAAACATCATTGTCTAAAAGAAAAATTCTCAATCCTTTCATTCCTTTGAGTGCTCTTCGGTATCTATTGCATGTGCATGTTCTTCTTCTTCTCCTTTTCATTTCTATCCGGACATTGAAAGGCATAATGTCCCAGCTTCTGGAAACTATAGCATCTGACCTTTGACACATTCTTCTTGTAAAGTGGTCTCTTAGACTTCTTCGGGATGCCTTCTTCTCTTTTATTTCTCTTCTTCACTTGGGAAACAAGTGCTAGATTTTATTCCTCATTCGTCTTTTGTGTCTTGGATATCAGCTTGGATTCCTCTTGAGTGCAATTTGACGATAAATTGTCAAACTTGGACAATCTCCTTCTTGCACAAATTCCTTGTACAAATGGGTCCCATGAGTGAGGTAATCCATTGATTGTTGTGGTCACAAGTTCAACGTCTTGTGATGGATCTCCAATAGCTGCTAATTGATCCTTGATCTATGAGATCCTTGTAAAGAAATTGGCTATCGTCTTTGACTTGTTCATAGTCACATTTCTGAGTTGACGTTGTAGGGTAAGCTTCCAAATGGTGTTCTTGATTTCATAGAGTTTGGTTAGGGCATCAAACATCTTCTTTTCCGTATTTAGTTTTGATACATTGGGTATCAGTCGATCCTTGATTGAGTCTGTCAAGATCCTCTTGGCCTTGACCTCATTCTTCTTGAACTTTGCCCTTGGTTCTTCATCTTTGGGTTTTGGAAGAATCTTCTTGATGTGATCCAATAATTAATTCTCTTCTAGAATGAGTTGTATTCTATGCTTCCAGAATCTGAAGTTATTTGCTCCATCCAATATATCCTCAACTCTCATATTGGTTGACATTTTTGTCGGTAGAAAACCTAGCACTGAAAAACCTCGATTTTTAAAAATTCACTGAACTGCACGTTGATGGTTTCAGGGGATGCGCTAGGTTAGGGTGCACTACTATATGAAGGAATTATTCCCAACGTCCTTAGGATAGTGATCAATGATCTTGACAAAGTATTGCAGCTACAAGGTGCTGCAAGGTGTCGTTGTAGCGATATTCCTTCGAGTGGTCAAACTGTTATGAATGTAACCAACTTTGATACCATGTTGGATTTTCCTTATTTACAGAGAATTAGTGTTACTAGTTTTCTTTTACTTTGTTACCATTAACATATATGTCATGTATTGAGCAGTAGAAACATAAACAAGAGACATAAAAGAACACAAGAGATTTATCTTGGGAAAACCCCAAATGGGGGAAAAACCCATCAACCTTTCTTAGATAGATTTCGTTCACAAAGAAAGTACAATTAGATAAATCCTAGCACAAGTGCTATCTTAACCAGAAATACCACCCCAGCTGCAACAACAAAACCATACAAAGGTAGCGCACAAGAGAGAGATACCAAAAGACTGAGCAATAATAAATTGTGCATTTGCAGCTACTGCGTGACCTCCTCCAATATTGCGCCTTGCTTTTGTGTAGCTGGGAGGGTGTGGGTGAGTGAACAAATGAGCCAAGGTGCCTCCTTATTTATAGTCTTTTTGTCCTTCTAGCTAGATCGACTTTTCTTATGGGAAGGTGTCTTTTCAATATACTTTATTCTTATGGGATGGGTTCTCTTCTAGGGTATTTCAACATCTTTCCAATGGATCTCTTGCTTCTAGAATCTTCTCTGCATCTAAGAAATTTCATCTAGGAGGGAAATATCCTCCCACAACTACCAAAACATCAACAAAAGTACCCTGGATATTCTTATTGATTTAATAAGTTATCGTTCCAAGGAAAATGGCATTGATTCTTAAGAGTGATTTTGTTTAGAGCTTTGTAGTAAATACACAATCTCCAACTCTCTTACTCCTTTGGTTTAAAATGGTGTGGAAACTACATGGTGAGGCACTTGGTCTTATGACTCCTTACTCCAATATCTCTTGCAATTGCTTCTTCACCTCTTCCAACTCGAATATGGACTATCTATATAGTCCTATTTAACTATATCTCATGCTCCACTCCCCTCTTGGCTAGAAAAACATTTTGTATCATGGAAAAATTCTCTATATGCTTGCAAAAGATCTTCCATGTGATGATTTTGTTCTTTCATACATCCATCCAAGGGTGTTTTCACACCCACTAGTTTGTTGTCTTTATAGCTCTATATCAAGAAAATAAGTACATACTTATTGTTTGAGATGATCAATTTCTTAGCTTTATGGGAACTCATCATAGAGATCTTAGAATTCCCTTTATATGAATTAATGATAAATATTTACCACATTTTATTATGCTATATTGGTTTTCTCTTCTCATAAATATGGCATGCTTCATATACATGAAGGATCTACCAAATAATACACCACATACATCAAGAGGCACTACATTGTCTTCTATTTCATCAATAAAACATCCACTGAATCTTAGAAAATCAGTGCTTACACTAACTAGTAAATTTTAACTTTACATCCATATTCACCCATCCCAAATGGTATGGATGGAAGTAATCATCCATTTCTAAACCAAACTTACTTACGATTTCATTTGTAATGAGGTTGGCCTATGAAACAAAATTGAAGAGTGCATCAAATTGTTCTTCTTAATATGAATCTTAATATGAAACAAGTTCATCATCTCCTTCTCCTCTTTGTGATGGAGACTACTTAGGTTCACCCTTTTCTACAATGTTGTGCAAGTAATATTTTCATCCACATTTAAGTTGTTTTCAAATTCAAGTTTTTAGAGATTCCAATAAAATATTATTCTTGCAATTCTTGGGATTTAGATTTGGATGTAGGGTCCAAAGTTTTCCTTTAGTGTGCCCATCAATGCCTATGAACTGAAATTGAAGAGTGTATCAAATTGTTCTTCTTAATATGAATCTTGATATGCAACAAATTCATCATCTCCTTCTCGTCTTTGTGATAGAGACTACTTAGGTTCACCCTTTTCTACAATGTTTTGTAGGTAATATTTTCATCCACATTTAAGTTGTTTTCAAATTCAAGTTTTTAGAGCTTCCAAGAAAAGATTATACTTGCAATTCTTGGGATTTAGATTTGGATGCAGGGTCCAAAATTTTCCTTTAGTGTGCCCATCAATGCCATAATGGTTATAGTGGATGTTAAAGTCCATACACATGTAGTGGTGGCATTGTTATTATTTTCCTTTTCCCCCTTCTTCTCCTCACCCTTAGTGGGAGCCACATGTTGGTTTGATTGCATCAAAACACTTGAATACCACTTATTTTTCTTAGATTCAATGTATTGGACTTGCACACAAGATTAATCTATGGACATGGTATTGAATAGCATATATTCCCTTATTATGTGACTGTGAAGACCAACCATCTACTTGAATACCATGTATAGGCTCTTGAGATTTATTCCCAATTGAATGGGTTGCTTATGGAACATTGTAGTGTACCTTGTACACCTTATCCTTTCCATTGTCGATAATTGTGCCACTGAATCATTCGGTCCTCTTCATACCCACTATATTAAAATTGGGATTTGAGGAGGTTTTTAAACACATACCACTTGGTAACCGATGGGTATCCCCCTAGCCTAAGGGCCTCAACATGGCCTTTCCACCAAGTATATGAATGACCTTCTAGTTTGATCTTGGCCGTGACAGCGATATTATGCTCCTCTCATATATAATTCTTATTGAAATAGACTTCTAATTGCTACAATTGATGATCCCACATAAATATGTCTACCTCACCTTCATAGGGCTTGATCTCAACCGTTTCTTCCACTTTAAACATATGTTGTGCAAATGTTGGGATTCATAGGGTGCAATTTTCACATAGACTTAGATTTTATTATCCAAGTATAAAATGTACTCAAAAAACACACAAATGCTAAAATAAAATCGATTTGATACCAATATGATCTATAAACCACCCTAGATATTGCAATGGTTAGCTCACAAAATCATATCTACAACTAATATGAATATAATGTGATCCAAATTATTTTCAAAACAAAATGAAAGAAGAGATATTACAATGAAATAATCATAAAAATTTCCAAAAACAAAGAGATACAACAATACATGATTTCTATTAATGAAAGAAATGTATAGAGACTGTAAAAATACAAAGTGCAAGACTTGCTAGAATGGTGGCAACTTTATCTCCGAGAAGAGATATGACGACAACACTCATTCGAAAGAATATGATTACAATGAGGCTTTGAAGGCCTTTTTTATGATAAACATGAATTCCAAAACCCTAGACATCCAAAAAGCTAACCCTAGGAGATGAAGTGCCAAAAGTCATGTGGGCCCTGTTGGGGTAAGTTATTACATTAACTTCCTAGGGTCGTAACTCTTGCATACAATCTTCATTTTAGGCATGTGATAGCCTATTGGAAAGGTGTTTTTAAGAAATATGCATTATGTTGTCAAAATCTAACTCCATCTACAATTTGACTATGGAAATCCAAGAAAACATTGTTTAGAGCCCCAAAACAACCCTGGAAGTACATAAATATGTACTGACATGAAATATTCCAAAATAATCCACTTGGAATAGGTGGGTGACCACCAATATCCACCTGATGCTATTTAGAAATTCAAAATATCCCTGTAAGTGCAGAACCCAAATTACAAAGAATTGTCCCGATTACAGAGAAACATGCTGAACTGAAAACTGTCAAGATGAGCCAATTGGAATTTGGAACAGGTGGGTGGCCACCAATATAAACTTGGATCAATCCTCCCCCCTTAGGAATAAATTGTGTTCATTGAGTTGAATGCCTGGGGAAGAGGGGAAAGCATTTTCTGAATCTAAATCTGAATCTTGGTGAGTTGGGTGCCTTGTTGGAAAAGTTGCACTCCTTGGTCTGTGGAAGGATTTCACAAACCTATTGCTGGCGGGGTTGAATATGTTCCACCATCCTGTTGTCTCTGGGCTTGACAGGGAATTGTGTAGGCACCATTGTAGGTGAAGGAAAAATATCTTCTTTCTCTTCTATAATCTTCTTCTGCTGGATAAAAAGTGCTGAGGCTGCAGTGGTTTTAGTGGCCTTTTGTGCATCCTTTGAACACAATGTGAAGAGGATGAATTTTGTAGTATGAGAGATTACTGTGCGACACTATTTTGGTGGAACAATAGTCAGAAATACCTTTGGTATCTTGTAGATTTGACCCCCTAGAGTAATAACAACACTACAGGGTTGAGACTCATAAATATCATGACGTTTCCACATATATGGTTGGACCAAAACAAAATTACAAACATAAAGAGGGGAAACATCACACACTACCTCATACTTGAAGGGATGTATTCCATAGGACATACGACACTACTGTCTAACACAAAGATCTCATCCCTGGTGAAGCCACCCGATGTTGTATGGTTGCGGGTGTCGTGTTGTTGACAAACCCAACTGTTTGATGACCTCAAATGAGATGAGGTTCTTTTGGCTGCTGCTATCAAAAATGAAATGCAACGGGGTCCCCTTCACCCACATCTATGAATGGAAGAGGCACTCTCCCTCTTCAATATCTATTGGTTCTTCTGGTTGAATTGTTGCAGTCACAACAATAGTAGTAGGGTCTACGTCGATGATTTGTCTATTTTCAATATTTTCTGGATCAGATTCTGAATCAAGGTTCGACTCCTTATCTTTGACCTCGACCACCAATGAATGTTTCGAAAAAAAATAATTGGTGTTGTGCCAGGGGATTTTTTGGAAGTTGCACCACTTCCCAGTGTCATTCTTCATCTTTCCTTTACCTTTCTTTTCCTATGTCTTGGAATAATTTTTGGGAGGCTATTGGTTAGGGTCATCTTTACCATGGTTTGGTTGTTGCAGATTTGCAGACCCGAACTCCCATTTGTTTTGGTGCCTAAATTTGTGCTCAATTTTGAAAACATATCGATAGGAACCTCCCAATGATGCGATGTTTAGGAAATTCATTTTGGTTTGGATGTACCTATGCAGATCCCCACGATATTTCAGAACCAGATACTGCTCGAATTATTTGATACCCATCTTAGTGCTCAAGGTATGGAAATTATTTGTGAACTTCGACACTGTTTGGCTCTTCTCTTTCCATAGTGTGGTCCATCTCATGTACTGGTCTTCATATTTATCAACATGGTAGTATTGTTCCTTGACCACATCCACAAAACAATCCCAACTGGGCTCGGCCCCATATATTCCAGATTCCTCTGTGGAACTTTTCTCTCAGTAGGTTTCCCACCAATGTTTGACATGGGGGATATCCTTGAGGAGTATGAAGGTGATATTTTCCCTGTCGGAAAAATTGTGAATAGAGAAATAAAGTTCTAGCATATTAAACCATTTTTCTAAGGAATCCGCATCTATCTGACCTTCAAATACGTGAATATCAAAATTAACTTGTACCTTGAAGGGAGAGGCTCCTCCAAAGTGGTCGCTTGATGAATATGCACCTATTTCTATCGGCAGGCGTTGAAGGATGTGGAAAAATTTCCCCATCATTTCATCCCTCTGTCACATGAGAGCTTTCTCAAGAAACAGGTTAATAAAATTTTATGCTCTGTCGTTTTTATTTTCTGCTTCCATAGAGGGGTTTTTGGGTGTGCGAGAGAGATTGTCCTCAAGAGAGAAAATCTTGAGACCCAAATTGCTATACGTGAACCTCATCGGGGACATGCACTGAAAAATGAACAAGATCAGCCTGATCTGATACCACTGATCCAGATTATTTTCGGAATGAAATGAAAGAAACGATATTACAATGAAATACTCATAAAAATTGCAAGAAACAAAGAGATACACCAATACATGATTTCTATTAATGAAAGAAATGTATAGAGACTGTAAAAATATAGAGTGCAAGACTCACTAGAATGGTGGCAACTTTATCTCTGAGAAGATATGTGATGGCTACACTCATTCGCAAGAAGATGATTACAATGAGGATCTGAAGAACTTTTTTTTATGATAAACATGAATTCCAAAACCCTGGACATCCAAAAAGCTAACCCTAGGAGATGAAGTGCCAAAAGTCATGTGGGCCATGTTGGGGTAATTTAGTACATTAACTTCCTAGGGTCTTAACTTTTTCATATGATCTATGTTTTAGACATGTGATAACCCGTTGGAAATGTCTTTTTGAGAAATATGCATTATGTCGTCAAAATATGGATTCGTACACAATTTGACTGTGGAAAGCCAAGAAAATAGTGTTTAGAGCCTTGGAAGTACAAAAGATGTATTGACATGAAAAATTCCAAAATAAGCCAGTTGGAATAGGTGGTCAGCCACCAATATCCACCTGGATGTTGTGTAGGGCTTCAGGATAGCCCTGTAAGTGCAAAACCCACAATTACAAAGAATTTTCCCCATTACAGAGAAACGTGCTAAACTCAAAACTGTTAAGATGAGCCAGTTGGAATTTGGAATAGGTGGGTGGCCACCAATATCCACCTGGATCATAATGAGACTAGGCTAGACTATGCGACACATATTTTTTAATTTTTAGTGATTTTACTAGGAATAAAACACACCAATCAAATTCTTTAACTATTGTGACATGAGAGAAAAAATACAATAGAAAAGACACACAGATTAGAAAACAAATATTTACCTTGGAAACCTGATACAAGAAAACCAACAAGAAATGAAGGATTATGTCTTTTATCTTCTTACATTATGGATATTACAACATGGATTACAAGGCTGCCTAAGATTTTTGTGAATCTATGAGACATTATGGTCTTATACAATACTCTATAGTATGCTTCTCTCTCGCTCTTCTATGTTATTACCACCTCCACACTATTTTCTCATACTATGGAGCAACAATACTGGCTAAAGAAAGTGAATTTGTTTCCCTCCAACACCAAAAGAGACCCCATTTCCACAACATCAACAAGGGTCACATTTTTGCAAGCTTTAGAATTGAATGTTAGAAATGTGGCTAGAGAATTGAAGAGTATGAGATGGGAATATGGAAATTGGAATAAGAGGCAACTCACTATAAAGGTGACATGACTAGCCTAAAAAATTTCAAAACCTAATCCGTTGAGTTACAAGATGATCTTGGCACAACCCAAAAGAAGATGTATGCGAATGTTAGGGAGTTCCAAGACATTACCACACAATTTCTCACATTTTTGGAAAACACCAAAGATAAAAACGTGTTTATTTATGTAGTCCAAATTTCCATGGAAGAGCTAAATTAATGATAGACAAAATAAAAAAAAAATGTGATAGAAGATCTACCAAGGATGATAGAAAAGGACAATCAATTGAATTACACAACTTTATCCAATTCCCATACAACCAGTACGACACTAGAAAATGATATTATGACCTCAATAATAAATTGCATGCATATGTACTTGGTTGCTAAGAAGGTTATAAAACAATGCCATCTACCACCATTGGGTGATATGGGTGCTCCTAGGCCCATGGTAGAAATTTTGAAAGAGATAGAGGACAACATTAATAATAAAGGGAGTGTAGTTGGGATGACTTTGTTAATCCCTATACAAAGGCCCATATTATGTATAAAACCCCTTATTAAGCTCCTATATATTGAATTATTACATTTCTAGTGTTATATTAGTAGGTCGACTAGAACCTTACATTGTACCCTTTCATTATAATTGTACCCTTTATTTCCTATATATATATATATATATATATATATATATATATATATATATATATATATATATATATATATATATACACACACACACCAAGGAGACCCAATCTTAGGATCATCTTATCTCATATCATATTGTCTTCTGAATTAGATATAGTGTAAAAGTAGGTTTCCTTAGGATCATCTTATCTCATATCATATTGTCTTTTGAATTAGATATATTGTAAAAGAAGGTTTCCCCCTCAAAGTGGACTGTATTCGTTGACTTTTTATCATTTTCAAGGTGTTGGATCATAATAGACTCCCAAGATCACTAAAGACTCCCCTTAAGTCCTTTTTGATCATTTTAAAAAGAGAAATAGGGCCCATGCTTAAGGAACTAATATCACATGAGGTTTCTCTTGAACAATTAATATTTAGATGTGACCTAGACATTTCTTCCCAACATGAAGTTTGGACTGCCTACATCCAAGATAAAGAGCGAGGTCAATTACATTTATCTTGTAAATAAAAAATAATCTCATAGTCTTTAGGAAAAAGTCAAAAAAGAGGAAGTTGAAATGTTGTAATTTCCAAAAGGGAAGAGAAGAAGTCTCACAATATAGTTGCAGTCTAAAGGATTTATAAGCCTAGGAATGCATTGTAATAGGGGATTTTGTTCTTTGTAACTTTGATAACTTTTTTGAGAAATTATAATGAGAAGAATCCCACGGGTCCATTTTTTTTGGAGGAATTTATTTTGCTATGTATGATGTGAACTTCTTCCAGTATTCATGTTGTCAGTAATACTATTGTAATCATGTATTGTTCAATTGTTTACTATCCTACATTGAATTTATAAATTTTATTTTGAATTGTTCTTCTAATATGTTACTTTGAGATAGTAAATAAGAAACTGTAAATGGTGGTGTTGTAAAATGATTTTTTTCTTTACACTTCTATTTACGCTTACGCATTCCTATTTTTCATTAATAACTTTCTGCTTCTAAAATATTTGTTGAAATCTATAACTAATATTTTATTTGTTGGTTAAGTTTTGCTCCTAGCTAGGACAAGTTAGATTAGTTTACATTTTTTCATATAGGACATTAGCATATTGCATCTCATAATCACCCCACTCATTTTAAGTAATTGCTACTGGGCCAGAATCTAGATCGCTTTCCTATCCCAAACAATGTGAAGTCTAATTGGGATTTTACCTTGGGGAGTACCCATATATGTTAAAGGAACTTTTCCCATTTCAATAGAAATTGGCACTAGAAGGAGGGCCTAAGTTGTATGGTTGGTAGAAATACCCATTCATTTCATGGTCATACCTTTAAACCTTCAACCCATGAAAATCATCCCAACCATTTGCATACTAGAGGTGACAATATCGAACTTGATACCGTGTTCAAAGACAACTCTTCTATTTTTGAAAATATTGAATCATCTCCAGAGCACCTGTATGATGTCCCCAACTCCAAAGTCAATGATTTACATTTTCTTATTTAGGCATACACTCGAAAAATTAGACAGTTACTTGTAGTACCTCAACCACCCAAAAAAAAACTAGTACCAAACTTAAACAAGAAGTTTTGATTGATTCTATAGAAGATTTGGTAGAAATTTCTTTACTAGAAATCCATGAGCCCTTGGACCAAATCCCACTATCACCCCCATATTCACTTTGTACTCCACATTCTACACCCCTTGAGCCTGCTATGAATAGGCAATCTCACGAGAACTCAAACCAATTAATAGCTTACCAAATACTTGGTATCGAACTCCACATACTTTATTAGATGTCCCAAGGTGCCCTTGACTTGAGAGGGAAATTATATGGTTTTCCTGAACACTTTGAGAGAATCTTGCCAAAGTTTAACCTAGACAAATCATGTGTTCCTGAGGATCATGTAAAGAACTTCTACCTTGTTGTAAGGTCAATGAACGTTGAACACGAAGACATGATCCATAGGTTATTTCTACACACTTTTGAAAAAAATGTATCCGCTTGGTATGATATATTTCCAACAAGCTCCATTACATGATGGTATAAATTTGTGAGGGAATTTATCAACAAATTTGGTGAAGAGAAAACTCTAGCTAATCTATTTAAAGAACCGATAACCATTAACATATAGAAGAAATAAATGATTAAATATTTCAACCAACACTGCACCATAATTATTAATAAGTTCCCCGATAATTCCCAACTATCCAGAGGAATAGAGGTAGAATACTGCACATCTTCCTTAAACACATCCATTTCCATTTTCATTAAGAGATTTGGTAAACACAATTGGGTAGAAAATTTTGAAGAAGCTAAAAAGGTGAATGAAATACTCACCTTAGTGGGAAAATTGGGAGGAAAAGATTAAAAAACCTTAGTTATAAGTAAGAAACCTCTATTATTAACCAATCCTGTAGTGGAGGAACCCACTGACCTGGAAGGTGTACTTAAACTAGTCAAAAATTTGCCTAACCAAGTAGTTGACCTAAAAACGAATTATAGGGAAGGAAAATATAACTAGAGAAAATTTATACCTTTCCTTGTAATATTCAACAATCCATCAAAGCCTCTTGAATCATCAAATTTGAATATAAATCTAGAGGAGGTGGGAATGAACATTTGTGTATCTATCACCAAGCCAACCATTTTGGAAAGACCTTCCCTCAGTGGATTAACTTGATGACCTTGGTTATAAAATAACTTCTCCTTTAACAATCACTTTCTAATAAAATAACTCAATAACATGAGACAAGAAACTATTGAGGAAGGGGAAACGACAAGAGAAGAAATCATGTTCCTTTGGGACTAGGTAGTGGATTTTGATAATAATGCAGTAGGATAAGTGTTAGAGAATTAACTCCATTACCCTAGTTATAAAACAACTTCCTAATTAGGAATCACTTTCTAATAGAACAACTCAAGAAACTAAGATCGAAGAAACTTCTAATTAAAGGTAAATGCCAAGAGAATAAACTGTGTTCGTTTGGGATTAGGAAATAGATTTTGATAACGATTTAGTAGGAGAAGTGTTGGTAGGAGAACTACATGCCACCCAACCTACCCCAAAAAATATAATTTAAGGATTAGATGTCCTATACCTAATGTTACTTTTCTTTCTAGACCAAATTTAGCATTCAGGAAAGCCACACCCCCTATTGAGGCTCAAGGTAACACCTCTCTCTCTCAACTTAAGACTTCTACCGGTGATGCCCAAACCAACAAGAACACAATAGACAATCCAATCATACAGTGCATGGAGTACAATTTCATTGGGAATATGAAGAAAACCAAAGCCAACATTTCAATGTATGACAAAATGGTAGAAACACTTTTTTTCCCATGTATTTGTAATTTATCTCACAATGGATATATCAAAAGTATGCAGAGTGGGTACTCTTGGGATGCAAAATTTAATTATACATCCAATGAGCACCTAGACTTGAAATTTGAATAAACCATAATGAGAAATGTTGAAAATATAATTAAAAAAAGTATTTTTCTCCCTTTCCCTCCAAATATATTTACCCAAATGGTTGCATCATTTTCTTAAATTCTATTAATATTTCAAATTTGATTTTGATAGTACATTTTTGGTTTTGACGCTAATTTTTTACCTTTAAATTCCCCTAATGACCCTTTGAATCAGACATATAATATGAACTCCTTTATTTCACTTGGAATGTTGCTAATGGCTATATAATAATAGAGTTAGTTAGTGCTAGTTCATTTGACGGAGTTGTAAATACTAACATTTGGACTTTCTTCTTTGATGGTTCCATATCACAAGAAGGAGTTGGGGTAGGTTGTATTCTCATTGAACCACACAAACATAAGACTCCAATTTCCCACCGATTAGAGTTCAGGTGCAACAACAACACAGCCAAGCATGATGCCTTGATTCAAGGTCTGAGAAAATCCATTTACTTGAAGGTAAATACTTAAAATTTTTTGGTGACTCAGAAATCATTGTTAGATAGGTAAAAATTACTAGACATTATTTGTCCCCTCACCAAAAATGTTATTAATAGGAGGTTTGGAAGTTGATTGATAATTTCAATTCATTCAACATCACTTCTATTCCTCGTTCAAAGAACGATGCCACTGACACTTTAGCTAATGTAACTTCAATATTTCCCCCTTAGGACAATGATTTATTTGTTGAACAAATTTTTAGGTCCTTAGCACTAGAAAATATCACCAACTGGAGGTTATTCAATGATGATTAACATATAAATGAATACCTCACCAATGTAGGGACCTTCAAGGATCCTATCATATATGATGAAACAAACAAAAAGGATATGCAGAACAATAGAGACAACTCAAATAGTTTCAAAAGTAACCCAATACCTAAAGGAACTCCAACTTTGGAAAAACTATTTTATCTACAAACAAGGTTTTGATCAACAATTAATATGAGGATGAATAGTTCTTCCAAGAGTCATGAATTATTCAACTTGGGTACCAAAGAAAACCCAAATTACATCAATTTGGGAACCTGTTGCTTAGAAGTTGAGAGAAAAGATTATATCTAGTTGCTCACAAAATACAAGGATGTCTTCTCATGGACATGTGAGGATTTCAAGGTGTATGACACACAAATTATACAACACATCATTCCTTTGAAAGAAGACACAAAGAATTTTCAATAGAAGCTACATAAAGTTCATCCAAATATGGAACCATTGATATAGAAGGAGTTGAAGAAATGGTGAGATGCCAAGATCTTGTTTATTGTTTGCAACTCATCTTGGGTGGAAAATATATAGTCATAAAGAATTTTGGGGAGATCAAACTATGTGAGGATTTCCATAGCTTAAATTAACTGTCTAACAAATATAACTACCTTGTTCTTTCAATGGAACAATTACTGTAGCTCATTTATGATTTTGAGATTTTTTCATTGTTGGAAATATCGTGTTGGAATTGATGTCAACATGAAGACAAGAAGTACCATAGTGGAGTATGAAATGGAATTGTAGTAAAAGCTACAGGAATATTGAGTTACAGGAATGCAATGGACTACCAGAATATAAGGGATCCATTGGTCGAGTGCTTTGAAAGAAAGAAAGAATGCAAATGAAAGAATGAAACAATTTCAATTACTACACTTGTCGAGTCAAGTTGTCTTGGTGACTGTATATTATTTTGAGACAGGATCGTGATGAGAATAACAAATACTAGTGAGTCTCCCTCTTGAATAATTTCTCGCGCACTATCATTTCAGAGTGTGGTCGAAAGGAAATTTTCTGATGCAACACCGAGAACCCTTGATTCTGTCAGATCAACATGGTAGTTGATATTTCGTAGAAAGTTTTGGTCAACATTCTTTCCAGGTTGAAGTTGGACGACCCTTCAAACCTAAACAATTTCCAGTAGCCACCAATGGTTCGATCCACTCAGGAAGTCAATTTTTGAATAAATTTTCATTAATTTCAAAGGTTAGTAAGTGATCAAATATATGTCAAAGATTAGTAAGTGATTAAATATAAATGTGACCTTGGTGTCCCTTTAATAAATAAAAAAGTGGAAACAGAGTTTACGAAAAAGTGGAAATGAATGTGGATTAAATATAAATATGACTTTAATAAATAAAAAAAATTGAAACGTTAAGTGGAAATGGAGTTTACGTAAAAGATGAGTAAATATGAAAGTGGAATAAAGAAAAAAGAAAAAAAGTGAAATTGGATTAAAGAAAAAGGTAAAAGTGAAAGTGGAGTTAAACAAAAAGGGTAAAAGTGAAAGTGAAGTTAAAGAAAAAGGGTAAAAGTGAAAGAGCACACAATATTTTCAAACCATGGTGGTATTTACCTATGGTAAGGTAAAAAGTGAATTAAATCATGATAATCAAAATATATTGACCCACTTGAAAACATGACAAAATGATCTAAAATGCACAATGGTTCATTGACATTGTATTAATTAAAATAGTATGATTGATATCTTATATTGAACAAGCACATACTTTTAATGAAGAGATACATTCCTATATTGAAGAGGTACATTGGTTCATTGTTATTTATAAAGAGACACAATGGTTCAATGTCATTTACCTGTTGGATGACTATATAAACAAGAAAATATGTTGAAAGAAGGTGTGACTCGATGATTTAATAAGAATATATAAACAAAAGAAGAGTCTAAAGGAAGAAATTGAAGTTTTAAGATTAAAAAATGCAGTGAGGGTGGAAGGGTGGAGAAAGGGAGGATTAAAGTCCTCTACAGGTTGGAGCCTAAACAACAGGGAGTTGTAGCTTCCTCAAGTTGGTGCTTGAAAAACAAGGGATTTCTTTCTTCTTGAGTTGGTGCTCAAAACAAGGGATTTTTGTCTCCTTGAGTTGGTTCTCAAAAGAGGAGATTGGTGTCTCCTACAAGTTGTATCCTGTAAATGAATTTTTTTTTTATATAAATATATAAAAATAACATTTATGGTGATTCATGTTAAAATTCTTTGTACTGTTCTTATTTGTTGATCATTTGTTGTGTTTAATAAGATTAATGATCAAGTGGAGTTAAATATTGGAAAAATAAGCAATACCGATTCAACCCCCCCTCTCGGTATTAAACAATATTCCAACAATTGGTATCAAAGTGGGTTCCTTCATCAGAGTCTAATCACTGGAAGAAATATTCTAAGAAATCACAATGGATCAACAAGAAGGGGTGTCCTCAAACAAAGCTCCACTATTCAAAGGAGATAAATATGCATTCTGGAGTATAAGAATGAGAAGTTACCTAATTTCATTGGGATGTGATGTATAACTATCTATGATAAACAGTTATGATATAACATAAAATGCTCCTTCAAACACAAATGTAAAGAAAATTTGCAATGATAATTCGAGAGATGTAAATGCAATTATGGGTGGATTAGAAAATAATGTATTTGTCAAAGTCATTCATTGTAAATCAAAAAAATAAATCTAGGACATACTACAAATCATCTATGAAGGAGATGCCAAATTCAATAAAGCAAAGCTTCAAACATACATAGGAAAGTTTGAAAACTTGAAGATGAAAGAAGAAGAAAACACTGCAGAGTATCTTCTAAGAGTAGATTAAATTGTCAATTCAATCAAAGCACCGGAAGAAGATTTAGATGACAAAATTATTTTCCAAAATATCTTGAGATCATTACCAATGAGATATGATACCAAGCTATCTACCTTGGAAGATCGAGAAAACCTTGAAAAACTTAAAATGGATGAACTTCATGGGATTCTTATAGCCTATGAATTGAGAACAATGCAAGAAACACCATAAAAAAGGGAAGCAACTTTCAAAGCTTCAAAAGCAATAAAGAAACATGAGCATGTGTCAAATGAAATTCACTCAGACATATCAGATGAAGAAGAGGCTAAATTTATAAGGAAATTCAAGAAAGGGTTTGGGTAATACAAAGGGAATTTAACTCTCAAATGTCTCAACTGTGGAAAAGTTCGTCATTTTTCCTCCAAATGTCCCTATCCAAAGCAAAAGGATAGTGAGGATGAAGAAACTTATAACCATATAGAAAATAAAAAGGGAAAAACTGGAAACAAGAAGAAATTCTACAGAAAGAAAAACTTCTACTCCAAAGAAGACAATAGTTCATCTAACATGAGTGAATATGACGAGACATAAATTCTATTTATGGGCATAGAAACTCAAATAGGTACTACTAAATATAACAATGGAGATGAAGGAAACTATGAAGTTGAAGGAGAAGTATACCTTGAAGAATAACTTATTAGTTCTCTTGAAGAATTGAGAAAATATAAAAGGAAGAACAAATCATTAAAAGAACAACTGTTAGATTATAAGGAAGAACAAAAATCAAGAGAAGAAGAAGTTTAAAAAAGCATCAATAAAAAATAACAAATCATTGTTGATTTGAAAACTCAACTACAAGAAGCTAAAAGAATTGAAGAAGTCTTAAGTAAACAACTTAATGACAAGTAGAAAAGATGTGAAAAATTAGAGGCTGAAATAGTTCTTCTAAGAAGGAAACTTGAAAAAGGCACTAACCTTTCAAAGCTTGAAAGTAGTTCAAAAATATTGGATGAAATCCTTAACAGTCAAATACCATCAAGTAATAACGTTTGACTAGGTTATGATCCAAATCCAAAGTGATAAAAATCCAAGGACTTATGCAGAGCTACCCTTCAGAGCTCCTTCAAAAGATAAGAGAACCAGATAAAGACTAACTCTAATCAACAAAGATCTGCATTCTCTCCAAAAATAAATGGGCACAGAAGAAATACTACTCCAAGAATAACTCCCCCCAAAAGGTATCAACAACTCTTTCTTGGCTACTGTTTTTCTTGTCATAATTTTTGGCATAAAACATTAGACTGTAAAGCTTATAGAAATAACTATCATAAAAGTGTTCAAGGATATGGCCATAAGAACAAAAATTCTAGTTGCAATCAAAGGAGTAGAAACTATAATTCATTTTCTCCATTACAATATAAAAATATTTAATGCTACAAATACAACAATTATGGTTATAAAGTTAGTGATTGTAGACTATCAAAACATTCCATGAAAACAAGTACTTCCAATAGTCAACAAGAAAAATATAAGAAGATATGGAAGGAAAAAAATAAAAGAAAAGGAAACAAAATGTAAGGTAGGCTTATATGCCAAGAATAAAAGAAGCCAATGGTATGTTGACAATGGATGTTCAAAGCATATGACAGAAAATCAAAACAATTTCCTCAATCTGAAAAGGAAAGATACTTGGAAGGGGTACAATCAGTCTGGGAAATAACATAGCTAAAGAAGAAAATGTGATATTAGTTGAAAATTTTAAGCCTAATATCCTTAGTGTGAGCCAAACATGTGATCAAGGAAACATTCTCATGTTTGAATCTCAAAAATGTGAAATTATAAAAGAAGACTCGAGAAAAATAGATGAAGAAGAATATGATGCATGGTCCAAATAGATGAAAGTTGGTGATGGAACAGAAGAATGGGACACACAAGCTTCAATAACTTGATAAAAGTTAGTATAAAGGAAGCTGTGAAAGACATGCCAAAGATTATAAAAAATTCAAACTCTATTTGTAGGCACTTCCAACATGGGAAGCAGGCAAAAGTAAGATTCAAGACAAAGGAATACTCTACATCAAAACCATTAGAACTTGTTCATACTAACCTCTATGGACCAACAAGAACTAAGAGTATACAAGGTGAACATTACTTCATTTTATTGATTGATGACTATACAAGGATGACTTGGGTATCCTTTCTCAAATAAAAATCAGAAGCATTCAAAAAATTTAAAGTCTTCAAAGAATAGGTTGAAAATGGGACCGATCTCAAAATCAAGTGCCTGAGATCACATAATGGAGGATAATTTACCTCAGACGAGTTCAATGAATTTTGTGAAATGCATGGAATTAAAAGACACTTTTTATCTCTAAGAACTCCTCAACAAAATGGAGTTGCTGAAAGGAAAAATAGAACTGTTCAAGAAGCATCCAAAACCATGTTAAATGAAGCCAAACTCCCAGATAGATATTGGATAGAATTAGTGTATACAACCATGTACATACTTAAAAAATCACAACTTAGACTTAACCACAACAAAACACCATATGATTTATGGTTTGGCAGACCAACATCAATTAAACACTTTAGAGTTTTTGGGAGAAAATGATACATAAAGAGAGATGATGATAACCTAGGAAAATTTTATTCCAGATTAGATGAAGGGATATTTCTTGGTTACTCATCCAAAAAAAGGGCCTACAAATGCTATAATCTAAGACTACACAATATTGTGGAAAGTGAAAATGTAAAAGTGGATGATCTAAAAACAAAAGGGATCAAATATCAAGATAATCCACAATTTGATGAAAGGATAAGAGGTGATGATGATGATTAAGAAATTAATAAATACAAGAGGATGAATCACAAAGTTAAGAAGAAAAGGAAGAGGAATAATCACCAAGACAAGATACAAAAGCACCATCTAGGAGAATACACATAAATCATCTTGAAAGTCAAATCCTTGGTAACAAAAGTGCTGGAGTTGAAAAAAGAAGAAAACTAACATATGAATTAGAATAAGCATTTTTTTCCCTGATAGAACCCAAAACATTTGCAGATGCTAGCAAATATGAAGACTGGATCAAATCCATGAAAGAAGAGCTTGATCAAATAAAGTTAAACTAGACCTGGGAACTTGTCCAAAGACCAAAGAACAAAAATGTGGTAGGGACCAAGTGATTTAAAAAAAATATATTTAATATTGAAGATGGTCATGTTATAAGGAATAAATAAAGATTAGTGTGCAACGGATATTCACACGTAGAAGAGATTGAATTTGAAGAAACATTCACTCTAGTTGCAATAATGGAAGCCATCCTATTATTTCTGGCATACTCATGCTTTAAGAATTTTAAAGTCTATCTGATGTATGTAAAGTCTGCATTTCTGAATGGAGACCTAAAAGAGGAAGTCTACAAAGAACAAACAGAAGCATATTAACAACCAGTAAGAGAAGAACAAGTGTATATATTGAAGAAGGCACTCTATGGCCTTAAACAAGAAACCAGCGCATGGTATGCAAGATTGGATAAGCACCTGCTACAACAAAGATTCAAAAGAGGCACGTCTAACAACAATATCTGTCTTGGAATTGAAAAATAAAGTTTGTTAGTCATAGTGGTCTATGTGGATGACATCATATTTGGCTGCAACAATGATGATTCAAGCTATACATTTACTCAATAAATGTCAAAAGAGTTTGAAATGTCTATGATTGGAGAGATAAATTTCTTCCTTGGACTTCAAATCACTCATTCACTGAAATGATTGTTTATTACTCAGTCCAAATACCTGAAAGATATACTTAAAAATTTTGGAATGGATGAAAGTGCACCTGTTAGCACTCCAATGCCAACCAGTTGCAAACTCAACAAGGAAGATGAGTCTCCTTCTGTAGATTCAACTCTCTACAGATATATGGTTTGGATTCTACTATATTTGATTGCATCTAGACCTGATATCATGTAGGTAGTAGGCATCGTGGCAATATTTCAATCATCTCCCAAGGAATCACATGTGATGGCTGTCAATAGAATATTTATATATCTTAAGGGCACATTAAACTTTGGCTTATGGTATCCAAGGAATAAATAATTTGAACTAATTTCCTACGTGGATGCTAATTGGGTTGGTAGTGTGGATGAAAAAAAGAGCACTAGTGGAAATGCATTTTTCTTAGGAGAATGTCTAGTCTCATGGTCAATTAGAAAACAATCAACAATTTCACTATCTACAACATAGTCCAAATATATTGCAGCTGTTGAATGATGCAATCAAATCTTATGGATGATACAAACATTGGAGGATATTAAAATTGAATGTAATCATCCCATACCTATCTATTGTGACAATACAAGTTCCATCAACATCTCCAAGAATCTAGTCATGCATGCAAAGACCAAACATATACCCATCAAGTATCATTTCTTGAGAGAGAAAGTTAGTGACAAAAAGGTTAGATTGGAGTATGTTGGTTCAAAGGAGTAGATAGCAGACATATTCACTAAACCACTTCCTAAAGAAGCATTTTAACATCTAAGGAAAAATCTAGGAGTAATCTCCCTACAATTAAAAAAAAAAAACCTCATGATGACAGGGGGAGAAATGTTGACAAGGGGAGCACGAAAAAAAAATGACAAGTACTATCACTCAAAAAAAAAAAAGGTTGAACAATAGAAAAATGGTGATGGACCTCATTCTGGTATCAGAGGCCTTGACATTGATGTCAAAGGGGGAGAGAAGAATGGTAAAACAATTACTCATTGTTAAGGGAGAATTTTGTTTTACGATGTGTCGCCATCAATGCCAAAGGGGGAGATTGATGGAAATATTGTGTTGGCATTGATGTAGACATGAAGACAAGAAATACCATAGTGGATTATGAAATGGAACTGTAGTCAAAGATACATGAATACTGAGTTATAGGAATGCAATGGACTACTTGAATACATGGGATCTCTTGGTCGAGTGATTTGAAAGAATGAAAATGAAATAATGGAACAATTTCAATTACTACATTGGTCGAGTAGAGTTGTCTTGGTGACTATATATGCTGTTGAGATAGGATCATGATGAATAGAAATTATATTGGCGAGTGTCCCTCTTGAATACTTTCTCACGCACTATCATTTCAGAGTGTAGTCGAAGGGAAATTTGTTTATGCAACACCGAGAACCCTTGATTTTGTCAGGTCAAAATGGTAGTCGATATTTTGTATCAAGTTTTGGTCATCATTCTTTCCAGGATGAAGTTGGACAACCCTTCAAACCCAAACAATTTCCAGTAACTACCAATGGTTATATCCACTTAGGAAGTCAATCGTGGAATAAATTTTCATTAATGTCAAACGTTAGTAAGTGATCAAATATATGTCAAAGGTTAGTAAGTGATTAAATATAAATGTAACCTTGGTATCACTTTAATAAATACAAAAGTGGAAAAGTTATGTGGAAATGGATTTTATGCAAAAGTGGAAATGAAAGTGGATTAAATATAAATATGACTTTAATAAATAACAAAATTTGAAAATTTAAGTGGAAGTGGAGTTTATGTAAAAGAGGAGTAAATATGAAAGTGGAATAAAGAAAAAGATAAAATTGAAATTGGATTAAAGAAAAAGGTAAAAGTGAAAATGGAGTTAAAGAAAAAGGGTAAAAGTGAAAGAGAACATGTTATGTTCACATGGTATTTCCAAACCATGGTGGTATTTACTTATAGTAAGGTAAAGAGTGAATTAAATCATGATAGTCAAAATCTATTGACCCAATTGAAAATGTGACTAAATGATCTAAAATGCACAATGGTTCATTGACATCGTATTAATTAAAATAGTATGATTAATATCTTATATTTAAAAGACACATACTTATTGTTAAGCCCTAAATCATGGCACATTACTCCTTAATTGGGGCATATTACATTAGTATTGTTATTTTATTTATGTTGGCTTGGGTCCATTAGTTGTAATTGTACCTCCTAGTCTCCTATATATACCAAGGAGACCTTTTCATTTGGAATCATCTTGTATTTGTGAATTCATGTAATGTATAAGGAGATTTCCCCCTCCAAGAAGCTTATTATCTGAATTTATCTCTTTGTCAAGGCATGGAGTACTTATTTTTAGGTTTTTTATGCTATGTTTATATTTGGTTCTTAACATTTGGTATTAGAGCTGGACAATCCTCGGGACTGGCTTCTTCAAAACAAGTCTTCTTGTAATTTTCGCTACAATTTTTTTTTTCTGGAAGGTTTTGGGATATGGAATTTATATTGCAAAGAGTATACATATAGAGATAACTTGGATCCAAATTTTAGATCTTGGTTCGTTACATTTTTGGAGATACATTCTGTTCACGTTAGGGTTTTTGACTAGTCCTGAAATTGGTTTGAAACATGTCTTCTTGGAATTTTCGCTCCCAATTGCTTTTGGCTTTGTTTCAGGTTTTCAATTTTTTATAGTATGAAGGAAGAGTAGTGAAGTATCTTATGTAAAAATTTCAGCCCTTGATTCTATGTACTATGAAATTTATTCTCTGAGGAAATTAAGGTTTTTGGCTGGTCCATGTTTCAGTCTAAAACATGTGTTGTTGGGAAAAATGTTATATATGAAGCTACATGACACCAAATTGAGTGAGACTTGTTCCATTGGTATAGACTAATGTTTTACTGGTGTGAATTTCATGTTCTGAAGTGAAGACAATGACACGTGGAAGGTTGTACAAGTTCACTCTCCTGAAAGGGAAAAAATCAACACATCTTGGGAAAGTTATCATAAAATTCTTTTGGAGAATCGAATCTTGGTATAACTTGTGGGGTTGGAAATAAGCCACATCAGGCTACCTCAGGCCAAAAGGTTAGACTCGAAGGGATGAAATTGTAGAGCTACAATAGAATAAAGGCCGGCTAGTAGAACAATCTCTAAATCAAGGTTTTAAAAGGTGTGTTTTTCTTTTTTTTGGAAATTTTCTTATCTTTTGACTTGAAGATCCAATTGGGGTGATTCAAAAGGTGGAATAAAGTGGGGTAAAAGGAGTATCACATAAATTTGGGAGAATCTTAGGTATTTTTAGGTACAGACGTATTCTGACCTCTCTAAACGTAGGAGCTGTCATTACTTGTTAGCACTACAACCGAGGGAGAATGTGGTTCTTCCATGTACCTAGAGTATATCGGAAGGCCCCTTTCAAATGGTTGCACATTAGAAAAAAATACTATGGATTTGAGTTCCCACGTACCTGGAGTATATCAGGAGACCCCTAGAATCCTGAGAATAACCGAGTAAACCATTTGGTCATCTCATCTCTATAGTACACCGAGAACAACACTTTGGGAGATCACTCTTGTTAGGAGGAAATATTGTCGTTTAATTCCATTGTAGTATTTTCCCAACTATTTAATTTTTCAATCTGAGGTTCATAGGCTTATGAAGCACACACACTATATATGCAGGACTGAAGTAGAACTAATCTAATCTAATTTGCTGAAATGACATTAATCTAGGAAAGCATCGAAAGACTAACTAGGGAAGCAGGAAATTGCATAAGGGAAAAACAATACAACATGTGAAGAGTTGAACGACAAAAGACATATGTGAGCTCACACAATATATCA
>JZKD02S2280633.1:1017543-1036546 GCA_000966675.3 Picea glauca | reverse complement strand
CAAACAACGCTTATCAAGAAAAGGAAGAGAGATACAACATGAAGAATGAGAATCAATGTATATTATGATCTAATCAATGAGGGAGTGATATTCACTCATATATGCAATGAAATCCTATAATTAGGAATGCATGCATAATAATGATGGTATAAAATTAGAAAGTCTAAAATAGAACTAGTTAGTTAGCTCCCACTAAACTAGTGTTACTCCCAGTGAACTAGTGTGCCGAAAATAGAAATTTCTCCAACACCCCTGAACGTCACTATGGAGTAAAAATGATTCCTATATACTAGGACATAATAGGTACTCATGTACAATGAAACTAATGAAAACTGAATAAAAATGAGAAAAGAGGGAAAACCACGTGGGAACAAAACCCCCCCTCAAAAGATAATGCATCAAAAGAAGAAAAGGAAGCTGCTAGGAAACTGTGTTCTTCACTGCAAGACGATCATGAAAAGTTTGAAAATTCTACTCAGTGAAGGTCTTGGTGAATATGTCGACATTTTTTTCAGAGGAATGACATAACTGCAAATCAATGATCCTATCATGTACTAGATCTATGATGAAATGCATGTGGACCTCAATGTGTTTGGTTCATTGTCACTGTACTGGATCTCTACAAAATTTTAGTGTACTCTGATTGTCACACCATATGATAGTCAGATAGTGAAACTGGATACCAAGCTCAGTAAGGAAGTGTTTAATACAAAGTGTTTAAATTACATTGTTGACTAATCTTCTGTACTCAACCTCTACGGAAGATAAAACAATGACTGATTGCTTCTTACTTGACCAACAAATTAGGCCTGACCCCAAACTGAGAGTGTACCCGGACATGGACTTGAGATCTATGCTATCACCAACCCAATCTGAATCTACGAAGCCTATTTGATCTAGTGCACAACTAGCTGCATAGTGAATCCCATAACTCATGGTTCCTTGCACATATCTGAGGATGTGCTTGGAAGCCTTCTAGTATAGATCATGGGGTTCTTGCATGTATCTGGAAACTACTCCTACCACATATGAGATATCTGGACAGGTGTGGATGAGATACAAAAGACTCCCCACCAACTGTCGATACAAAGTGCTATCCACTAATGGTGTATCCCCTCCATCCTAAAGTCTAATTCCAGATAAGAAAGGTGTAGGTGAAGACTTACAGTCTGTCATGTGGAATGTATACAGAAGATCCCTGAAATACTTAGCCTGAGAAATTTTGATTCTAGAAGCATCCTGACTAATCTAAATATCAAGAAAGAAGTGTAGTGGATCCATGTATGTCATATACAACCTGTCATGCAAAATATATTTGACCAAAGAAATGGCTGAAGCAGAGCTACCAGTGATCAAAATATCATCAACATAGAGTACTAAAATCATCACAGAGTTAGTAGTTCTCAACATGTAAACATTGGAATCATATTTACATCTAAAAAAATCATGTGAAAGCAAGTAAGAATCCATCTTTGCATACCATGCTCTAGGTGCCTTCTTGAGGCCATAGAGAGACTTCTTCAGTATGCATACTAAAGATGAGTTCATAATGAACCCCTGCAGATGCTCCATGTAGATCACCTCTGAAAGGTCACCATGAAGAAAAGAATTCTTCACATCGATCGAGTGAACTTCCCATCCTTTGGCTGCTGCAATCGCTAGAGCCAAGTGAATGGAGTCCATATTTTCTACAGGAGCAAAGGTATCATCATAATATGTCCCATGAATATGTTGAAATCCTTTTGCAACTAATCTGGCCTTGTACCTGCTCACCTGACCATTTTTTAATATCTTGGTCCTATAGGCCCATTTGCATCTAACAAGTTTACTTCCTGGTGGAAGTGGAACTAGATCCCAAGTTTGATTCTCTAGGAGAGAGTCATGTTCCTCCTGCATGGCTGCTTCCCATAGTGGATTTCCAACAACCTCATTGTAGGTATGTGGATCAAAAGATTGAAACATATAGAAATTCATGGGCATAGATGGTTCATAAGCTGAAAGTACATGAGAAAGATCCACATGATGAGATCGAGTCCTCCTCGAATCCAATGGATCCCCTACAAGGTTACCTACTTCCTGAAGTGTGGACTATTGCCACTTGGGAATTTGTTGAAGCTCTGCCATTGGCTCCTCATTTGGATGTACTACCTACTCATTTGCATGTACAAAATCATCTAAATTTGTGTCTGAATATGAAACATCTGAGTGTGTGGAATCATCATCTCTGATTTATGAAACTGATGGAAGCACAAGAGTCTCTGCATGTTTCAATGGAGGTGCATGCAAAGGAATATCCTCAAACTGAACAATGCACTCAATGATGAGCCAATATGTAGAGGGATCAATCAATATGTACCCCTTCACATCATCTGGATATCCCACAAAGATGCAATGTGTGCTCTATGGATCTAAGGATTTCGTCTTTTCAGAAGGAATATGGGCCCATGCTCTATATCCAAAGATGCAGAAGTGTGTGGCATCTAGTTTGTCACCTCTCCAAGCCTCAAAAGGTGTCCTATCTTCAACAGATATGTGAGATTCTCTGTTATGTATGTAAGCAACACAGTTGAGTGCCTCAACCCAAAGCTTGGAAAGAAGTGATATTGCATGCAACATGCAACTGGTCATCTCCTTGAGAGACATGTTCTTCCTTTCAACAATTGCATTCTATTGTGGAGTGTATGGAACTATGTGTTGCAACTGGATACCAACTTTAGGACAAATATTCTGAACATCTTTGTTGATATACTCCTCCCCATTGTCTGTACGAAGGATTTTTATTTTCTTCCCAGTTTGTCTCTCTACTAGAGCTTTGAAGTCTTTGAGATTCTCAAAAACTTCAGACTTTTGTCTGAGAAAATAAACCCAAGTATAGCGTGAGTAATCATCCATAAATGTAATAACATACCTTGCTTTGCTGATGGATGGATGTGGAAATGGACCCATGAGATCACTGTGAACAAGATGCAAGGAAGAGTAGGCTCTCCTTGCCTTCCCATTTTCAAATTTCTATTTAGGATGCTTTCCAAGAATGCATCCTTCAAAAACCCCTTCAGAAAATTGAATGTCTGGAAAGCCTTTGACGTTTCCTTGCTTGGAAATTCTTTGCATGTACCTAAAGTTTAAATGACCAAATCTCTCATGCCATACTCTAATACTATCATTAGCATGTGGAAGTAGAAAACATGAGTCGCATTCAATAAACTTAGTGAACTTATACAACCATGATTTGTGATCTACCTCGTCAACTGCAATAATGGAACTGTCATGCATGTCAAGTACAATAACCGAATCTGATGTAAATTCAACCCTTTTACCTGTTTGAGTAATATAATAAACTGAGAGTAGATTTATATAAATCTTTTGAACATGCAAAACATTCTCAAAACTCCATTAGGGAGTTCCACTCTTCCCTCTCTTGCAACTGCTATTGGAGTATCATCCCCCATGAGAATAGGAGGTCCAGAGCATGAACTCAAAGAAGTAAAAAATTCCTCTTTAGCTTCCATATGATGGAATGCACCATAATATATAATCCATGAATCAGATGAGGAATTAATTGCAACTAGAGCATGATGATTACCTTAGGCGCATGGTCTTCTTCCTTCTACTTCTTAGCTCCTTCAGGAATGAAGTCTCCAAGGTTATTCTTCTGAAGTACCTGTGTCATAAGATCGATCTGATTCTACATGCATGTGGATTCTTCATTATTCGGTTTATTGCAATATTTGCACTTCTTTCCCTTCTTCTTCTTCTCTTTAAAGTTTGAAGAATATTTGGAACTCGAAGAATCCGTGAAGGGTTTGGAATATCCCTCCTTATTTGACTCTAGATGTAATAGATCCTTTCGTTTCTGCTTCGATTTCTAATTGGATGAACCTTTTCCATCATGCATAGTGAGTGCATGTGCTTTGGGATATTTCGTGAGGTCCATCTATATGATTTTTGTTTTCTCTTATGTGAAAGACTCAATGAACTGATCCATCGTAGGCATTTTCCAATTTTCTCCCAAAAGACATCTGCCATAATGGAAATTGGAGACATATACAACATATTATATTCCTATCTTGGCCAATACTGTTAGAATAAGTTTTTTCTCTTGTGTAGACTTGTCAAATACCACATTCACCCAAGTTCAATATCAAAGATTTAAATTTAGTAAAGAAATCTTGTATATTATCAAAACTTTTAGGGTGTAAGGTATTCAAATCTACCTCAAGCATATGAACTCACATCTCATCCTACTTTCCAATGAGTCCTTACAAGGTGGTCCAGATCTCATTTAGAGTCTTTCATGCGGAAACATGAAACCATAGAACAATGGATATTAACTAAAGAAGTAGTCCTGTGGCCTCATCCTTACGGTTCTCCCATATGGTCTTCTCAAGTGTTGATGTAGGTCTTATTTTTGTCACCATCATCAAATTATACAGTCCTTTTCTTTTGAGTTGGAATGCAACCTTTGGATTCCATTCAAAATAGTTGTATGGTGTGAGTATTATCACCAGACTTGATTGAATAAGTTGCATTGCCTCCATCCCCGATCCCGAAAACCCAGATCGTGGATTCTGAGATATGACAGATGGTTCTATGGTAGCTATAGATATGATAAAACAACTATATATCCTAAAATATTATGCGAGTTTTGGATATTTTTGGTGAGCATGAGAATCCCTATGTTATACATCTCTGGTCAAAATTTCAGCCCGATAGGGATCACAAATTTCGAGATATGGCTATTTTACTGCAAAAACCTAATTTTCTAAAGGGCTCCTGAATCGTCGCACCCTAGAGAAGGATAAAGTGAAATGATGTTGAATCATCGCACCCTAGTGAAGGAAACAATGTGACGATTATGAAAAATGGAATCGTCACACCCCGGATGAAAAAAATTGTGCGATGACATCGCACCTTGGCTGTGTATAGGCTATGTTACTCCCACTGAACTAGTGTGCCGAAAATAGAAATTTCTCCAAAAAATGTTGGAAATACTACATGCATTGAAGCAATGGTGCCCTTACCTAATAGGTAGGCACTTCAAGGTCAAAACAGATCATGATAGTCTTAAATACTTCTTGGAACAAATACTATCTTTAGAAGAGAACAAAAATGGGTGACAAAGATGTTGGGTTATGACTTTGAAATCATCTACAAAAGGGGAAGAAAAATGTTGTGGAAGATGCACTCTCAAGAAAGGATGAATATGTTGAGGCATTTCTCTGTGCTATCTCTATAATACAACTTGATTGGATAACAAAAGCAAGGGATGAATGGAAGAATGACGAAGAAGTGTGGAATCTCATTCAAAGGTTGCAACATGATTCCATTGCATCCGATCCATTTACATGGAAAAATGTTTCACTATGGTACAAAGATCACTTATATTTATGTAAGAACTCCCAACTCAAACAAAAGTTACTTTTGGAATTTCACGTCTCTCTGGTAGGAGGTCACTTGGGATTTTTGAAAACCTATCATAGGATCAAGAGGGAATTTTTTTGGGATGGCCTTAAACCTGATGTCCAAAGGTTTGTGGCAGAATGTTTGGTTTTCCAACAAAATAAGGTGGAATCAATTAAGACCCTAGGTGTTTTACAACCATTAGCCATTCCAAGTCAGCGATGGAAGGATGTTTCCATGGATTTCATCATAGGGTTACCAAATTTTGAAGGAAAGAGTGTCATCATGGTGATTGTTGATACACTTACCAAGTACACACACTTTTTTTCACTCTCTCATCCTTTCAAATCTAGTACAGTCGCTACTGCATTCATGGAGACAATTCAAAATATACATGGAAGCCCAAATATTATTGTAAGTGACAGAGATCCCATCTTCATTGGACATTTTCAGATATAATTGTTTTCTTGTTTGGGTACTCAATTGGCTCATAGCTCATCTTATAATCCTCAATCTGATGGACAAACTGAGATAGTGAACAAATATTTGTAATGATACCTTTGTTGATTTCTCTCTGATAAAAAAACACAATGGTTTAAGTGGTTACCCTTGAAATAATGGTGGTATAACACTTCCTTTCATACTGCAATAAAAATGACACCATTTATGGTACTTTATGGATATCACCCACTATCCATCACTTCTTATATAAAAGAAAAATCTAAGGTTCAAGCAGTGGAAGATCACATTGAGCATCAAAAACAAGTTCTCCAACTCCTAAAGGACAACTTGACCATGGTACAAAATCACATGAAGAAAAAAGCATATCAACATCATAGTGAAATAAATTTTGAAGTAGGGGATTGGGTAATTTTAATAATACAAAAATACAAAAAGATGTCCCTCAATCAAGCTAAGAAGGATAATAAATCATAACCAAAGTACTATGGCCCTTATAAGGTGTTGCAAAATATTGGCACTATGGCATACAAATTGGAGCTGCCTGCATTTTCGTGAGTACACACAATTTTCCATGTTTCATGCTTAAAGAAGGTTGTAGGTGACAAGATCCCAGTTCAAACTATATTTATAGAACTTGACGAGGAAGGAAAAATCATATTGGATCCTGAAGCTATCACCGGCACAATAATTTCAAAGTATCTCATTAAGTGGAAGAAATTGTCTGTTGAACATTCCATGTGGGAAGATGAGTATTTTATATAGAAGCATCCAAAACTACTCAAGCATTGAGGACAACACTTGTCTGAAGGGGAGGGGCATGTTAAGCTCTAAACCGTGGCACATTACCCCTTAGTTGAGGCATATTACATTAGTATTGTTATTTTATTTATGTCGTCTTGGGTCCATTAGTTGTAATTGTACCTCCTAGTCTCCTATATATACCAGGGAGACCTTTTCATTTGGAATCATATTGTATTTGTGAATTCATGTAATGTATAAAGAGGTTGCCCCCTTGAAGATGATTATTATCTAAATTTATCTCTTTGTCAAAGCGTGAAGTACTTATTATGAGGTTTTTTATGCTATTTTGATATTTGGTTCTTAACACTTATAATGAAGAGATACATTCCTATATTGAATATGTACATTGGTTCATTGTTATTTACAAAGAGACACAATGGTTCAATGTCATATACTTATTGGATGACTATAGAAATAAGAAAATATGTTGAAAGAAGGGGTGACTCGATGATTAAATAAGACGATCTAAACATAAAAAGAGTCCAAAAGAAGAAATTGAATTTTGAAGTTAAAAAATGTAGTGAGGGTGGAAGGGTGGAGCAAGGGAGGATTAAAGTCCTCTACAGGTTGGAGCTTGAACAACAAGGAGTTGCATCTTCCTCAAGTTGGTGCTTGAAAAACATGAGAGTTATTTCTCCTTGAGTTTGTGCTCAAAACATGGGATTGTTTTCTCCTTGAGTTGGTGCTCAAAACATGGGATTGTTGTCTCCTTGAGTTGGTTCTCAAAATAGGGGATCGTTGTCTCCTTGAGTTGGTGCTCAAAAGAGGAGATTGGTGTCTCCTACAAGTTGTATCTTGTAAATGAAAAGTAAATTTTATATAAATATATAAAAATAACTTTTTTGATGGTTCATGTTAAAATTCCGCGTACCATTCTTCTTTGTTGATCATTTGTTGTGTTTAATAATATTAATGATTAAGTGGTGTCAAAGATTGAAAAAATAAGCAATACTGATTCACCCCCCCTCTCAGTATTAAACAATATTCCAACACTCATCACTATATTTTTTTGTAGCTACAATCAATTTATGGTAGCTAAATTTGATCAATTGAAGACCACCTTCTACAAAAAAGAGGAATATACACATACCAAAGGATGCCTTTTAGATTAATAAATGAAGGGGAAAAATTCCAATGTGCCATGGATATAGCTTTCAAAGGATTGATCACTCAGAGTGTCATGGTATACTTCGATGATGTTACTCTCTATTCTAAGAAGATACCAGATCACTTTCATCACCTGAAGAATATTTTCAAAAGATGTTGGAAGTATGGTATATATTTAAATCCCAAGAAAAGAATCTTCGTTATTTCAGAAGGAGAAGGAAAAATTCTCGATCACAATATATCTAAGGTTGGGATTTTTTTGGATCCATAATGTAGATCCCATTCCTAATAGTAATAACTTTATGTATTTTAAAAAAAGAAGATAAATTCTATATGTAGATTCATAGTTGACTTCGTTGAAATTGTCAAACCCCTTCAATATATGATAAAAAGGACCCACAATTTAGATGGAATTTTGTTGAAAAGGAATATTTTAAAATATTAAAGGCTTCCATAGTTGTAGCACCATTTTTGTACAACCTATATTTCAATGGAGAAATTCTGAAGAGATACTTCAGTTAGTTGTCTCCCAGGAAATTAGCTTGTACATAGGTAGATTTCTTTTGTTCGCCTTTAAGTTTTTCATTTGAATTTTTCTTTCTTTCTTTGTTTGTTTTAAATTGATTGTTGTTTCTTTTATTTAATCATTGATTTACCTAGCTAGTTTATTTTAAAGATTTTTTCTTTTCAATCCTCTTCAAGAAACTAATTGATTGTACATTGCAAGTTCTCTAATTTCTTTACGATCCTCGAGCATAGCTAGTTAGAATCATGAAAATCCACTCTGAGCCCAATGGAAAAGAAACTGGCTCAGAATCTGTTTGATAATTACCTCAGTATAGTATCTAAGTTGTCAAATTAGTGGTGGAACACTACCTAAAAAATGAATGGCTATGTAGTATGAGCAACTCTAGTCTAGTTCTAGATAGACTATTAGTTATCTCCAAGGCCTCACCCATACACTTAATAGTGATTGATGCTTTACTTGGAAGTTAATGGATTCCCAAGGTTTTACATACAAGGAATATTCTTATCATTAAATTAGAAATATCTGAAATTTTTATCAGATAATAGGTATTATTCCACATGCCTTTAAAGGGTGAATGAGATCCTGTTGGATATATTGTCATTGATGTCAACAGTTGATGTGATGATCTATTGTTGATGATGAATTACCATATATGAGATTTTCATTGATGTCAACAAGTATATTAGTTAGCAGAAGATGTAAAATAGTGTGTAAAGATTGATAGCATAAGCTCAGGAGGAGGAGCAAACAGGAAAAGCGAATAGTATGAAGACCAAAGCTCAGAAGGGAAAACACAATACATAAGAAATTCATGATTATTGTTGATCATGATAGGATAAAAAATGTTCCTATGATCAAATCTCAGGAGAGTTAGTGAATGAAGAAGCGCGTTGCAGAAGTATCATCGGGATCTATGGAAATATTGAGAAGTTGACCATTGCACAGGAAAAGGTGAGAAGTTTCAGTAGCCATCCGATAAAGGAAATTGACGGTGTTTATTGTCTCATATAACAGATGAATGTCATATGGGTGACCGTGAGCATGAGGATCGTTGGAGGATCGTGACCGTCGGATGCGTAATCGAGAGATCTACGATAGGGATGGATTGCAGAGATTGAAAGGAGAATTAAATATTACGCTAGTTCCAATCTTGCAATTAGACAAGACCATTTGATATTATGGATTCAAAGATTGACGATTATGGTTAAATCACCAACAACACACAAATTCCAATTGAGGAGTCTAGGTAACGAGCTAAATCACTTGAAAGTTGTGGTTCCACAATCATCCTCGATCATGGATCTGCTTCAAAGAGTCCACATCAATTGTTAGATCAAATCAAGTGGAAGGATAGGATAAGCGAGGTAAAGAGGCTGTGAGTTTGAATATCCGAATTCCTGTTAGCTGTCGAATCATGTTAAAATGGAAGGATAGGATAAAGCTACAAGAGGTGCATAGAAAAATAGATCTTGACCATCAGATCATCCAAAGTAAATCACAATCGTCAGATCGTCTGAAGAAGATCTCAAGCGTCAGATTGTCCAAATCAAATCTGGGTCGTCTGATCCAGAGAACACGTGGCGAGAGATCAACATTTCCCTGACGTACAAAATGGAAAATTCAAAGGTAAGAGTTGTAGGAACTCTCGAAACGTGAATTCCTGATAAGATCTAGACCATTGGATGAAAGAGGTCCGTGGACCATTGATCTTGAGTATTTCGGACATCGGGAGTTGGAAAAGTCAGTGGTGGCTCATGTTCAAACACCTGACATGCGAAGTCGCTATTTAATCACAGCCGTCGATCAAAGGCAGAACAAGGCCCATTGATTCGAGAAGGACATGAGGCATACCACATCAGTAGACTACGTCAGTAAGGACACATGGTTCAATCAAACAATGACAAATGTCAAATTGATTTGACATTTTAGGTATGTGCAGATCATGAATATGAGTGACACATGGTAGCTACTCGACTCATGACACATCATCAAGTGACATAAGCAGTCTGGATACCCAGAGTAAATGGTGGTCATCTATCTCGATGAATGATCAAGTCTTGGCCATCGGATTTAGTAGTGAAAGGATGAGTGTAAGGTTAAAGATGACCGTTGATCTGTCTCTACAAATATAAACATGAACTATCCGATTGTTTTGACGATATCATAATCAAGAGTTTTGTAATGTTGTAAGTCACGAAGGCCTAAAGGTAGAAGTGCCAAAATCCCGTTAGTTGTCCATCTCATCAGAAGATCGAATCATGACCGTTGATTTGGTAAAGAGCTCAAGCACTCATTTAGGCTTAGCATTCAGTCACCGCCAATGGCCATATGCTATAAGTGTTTTATTATATGTCACTATAGTTGGCAAGCCCATGGTTCTGTAATGCATGGTCATATGTGATGGTTTGAAGGAAGCACCTCCACAGAATCTGGTCTCTATGAATATAACAATGATTCGAGATTGAGTATAAAGGATTAAGTTGATCCATGACTGTGATCAATTTATGAAAAACCTTCACGATAAAATAAATAAATAGTAATTGAGGTTAATTAATCGAAGAGGCACGATGGTCCAAATGAAGGGACACAATTGTTTCACACTCACATCGTTTGAAGAGTATGTAACAAAGAAAGAGTGTTGAGAAGAAAAGTGTCTCTACAGTCTAGAACAGAAGATCAAAAGATGAAGCAGATTCCAAGAAGAAAAATGAATACTTATGTATTAAGGGTGGTTGGGTGGTGAAAGGGTAGGTTGGTGCCTGCAGAGGGAGTTGGTGCTTCCTTGTCAGTTGTAGCTGACTAAACAGGGTGTCGTAGCCTCCTACCAGTTGGTGCTGGTAAACCAGGGTGTGAGTGCATCCTGATCAGTTGGTGCTGATCAAAGAGGAAGTACATCCTCCTTCTCTGTAACATGTAAACCAAATTTTGCAGTTAATAGAAAAGAGTTTGTGGTTTTCCCATTTGGATTCCACGATAAAATACCGTGTTAAAATTCTGTTTTCATTAATAAATGAAAAATTGATATAATTTTTTTGTCATTGATTCACTCCCCCCTCTTAGTGATAGGATCTGATCCTTCAATTGGTATTAGAGCGGGTTCCTTTAGCATAGTTTAACAAACTTGAAGGTAGATCTTGAATATGGATCAACAAGAGGGAATGTCTAACAAGAAATCACCATTGTTCAATGGAGGAGGCTATGCTATGTGGAAAATAAGAATGAAGAACTTGTTGTTGGCTATTGGGTTTGATATCTGGAAATCTGTTGTACATGGTTACACCACACCAACTATTCCACCCAAAGACTTTGCAGGAAAGAAAATCTTTAATGACAATTCAAGAGAAGTTAATGGAATTTTAGCAGGGTTGACTAATTCTATATGTGTGAAAGTTATGAATTTCAAATCAACCAAATAAATATGGGAAAAATTGGAAGATGTATATGAAGGAGATGACAAAGTCAAGGAAGCCAAACTACAGACCTATAGAACTCAGTTTGAAAATCTAAAAATGAAAGAAGAAGAAAATATTGTTGAGTACTTTCATAGGGTAGATGAAGTGGTTAACTCAATTAGAGCGGTAGGAGGAGAAATTACAGATAAACCCATTGTGAAAAAAATATTAAGGTCATTATCTATGAGATATGATGCAAAGATTTCTTCAATTGAAGATAGATCCGATCTAAACACACTCACAGTTGATCAACTCCATGGAATCTTTATAGTATATGAAATGAGAACAGGGAATGATAAATCAACAAAAGATGAAACAAATTTCAAAGAATCCAAGACAAAGATAAATTAGAAGCAAAAACCTCAATCCAACCATCATGAAGAATATGATGTGGAAGAAGCCAATTTTATTAGAAAACTTCAGAAAGGATCAGGGAAGTACAAAGACAAGCTTCCTTTCAAATGTTTTAATTGTGGCAAAGTTGGTCATTTTTCATCCAAGTGTCCCTATCCCAAGGAGGACTCTGAATATGAAGAAAATAAAAATAATCAATACAAGAAGAAGGAAAAAACCAACTACAAGAGAAAGTTTTACAAAGGGAAAAATATTTTTTATTCAAAAGAAGAAAACAATAGTTTGTCAGAGTCTAGTGATAACGATGAATCTGATGATGATGAAGTCCTTTTATTAGGTATTGAAGAATCTAATAAGATAGAAAAAATTAAATATGAGAAAGAGTTAGAATATGAAGCAAAATTTAATATGGAAGAAGAACTTCTCAGTGCCCTCGATGATTTAAGAAAGTAAAAAAACAGATATAGACAACTGAAAATTTTTGTAGTTGAACAAAAGGAAAAACATGAATGAGAAGAAAAGGAGATGGAAAAACTCATGAGAAATATGAAAAAACAAATCTTAGAAGAAAATAAGATCAAAGAAAGTCTGGAAAAGTCTCTTAAGGAAAAACAAATAACTTGTGAAAAAATGGAGGCATAAATAGTTGATCTAAAAAAGGAACTGGATGCAAAAATCATCCAAAAAAAATCTAAAAATAGCTCTAAAATATTAGATAAGATTATTACCATGCAAAGGGATTCAGGTAATAAAAATGGAATAGGTTATTCTCAAAAGGAAAGTCATGTTAACTCAAAATCTTATGTAGATGCTCTCCTCAGTACATTCAAGAAGAAAAATGAAGAGAAGATAAGTAATGATCAGAACGCCAAAAGATTACTTCCACCCATCAGGAAGGAAGACAATACAATACCAAAGAATTTGATCAAAACAGGTATCCTCACATTTTCCTTGGTTATTGCTTTTCATGCTCTAATTTTAGACACAAAGCTATAAATTCTAGAGCATATAGAAAGCAAATTCTGAAGGTTAAGAACTATATCCTTAAGGATGTACAAGCTGCAAATCGAGTTAAAAGTAGAAATTATAACTCCTTTGTACCTCTACAAGAAGGGGACTTACAATGATTTAGATGTCATAACCATGGACATAATGCCATTAATTGCATATTAATGGAAGTCTCAAAACAACCAAAGTTCATTAGAGAGAAAAATAAACTTTGGAGAGAAAAAACATAAAAAAGAAATGTCTTATTGCCCTAAAATCTCAAGATAAAAAGGATTTATGGTATGTTGATAGTGGGTGACAGGTAACAAGAACAGTTTTTTAGACTTAAAGAAACAAAAAGGTAAAGTTACATTTGGTGATAATGATTCAAGTAACATACTTGGGAAAGGCACTGTGAGCTTGGGAGAAGACAAAGCCATAAATATACTACTTGTTGATAAACTGAAGCCTAGTTTATTAAGTGTTAGTCAAACCTGTGATCAGAGTCACTTCTGCATCTTTGATTCCCAAAAATGTGAGATTAGGAGAGAAGACACAGGAAAATTAGTTGGTATTGCTCCTAGAACTCCTGAAAATGTATATATACTAGATGAAAAATTGAATTAGGAGTGTCATATAAATTCAGTAGATGAAAGTTGGCTATGGCATAGAAGGCTGGGGCATATTAACTTTGACAATATTTTGAAAGTAAGCAACCTTGGTGCAGTAAGAAACTTGCCAAAGATTATAAAACCCTCAAATGCTATATGTAGACACTGTTAACTAGGGAAGCAAACTAGAATAAGGTTCAAGGCAAAATAATACACAACCTCTAAACCTTTAGAGCTTGTTCACACTGACCTATGTGGACCTACGAGAACCAAGAGTTTGAAAGGAGAGTCTTACTTTATGTTGTTCATTGATGATTTTACTAGAATGGGTTGGATATGTTTTCTCAAAGAAAAATCAGAAGCACTCAACAAATTCAAAGCCTTTAAAACTCTTGTTGAAAATGAAAAAGGGACAAAAATCAAATGTCTTAGATCAAAAAATGGTGGTGAATTCACCTCAAAAGAGTTTGATATCTTCTTTGAAACCCACATAATAAAAAGACAAATCTCTGCTGCCAGAACACCTCAGCAAAACAAGATTGTTGAGAGAAAGAATAGAATAGTTCAGGAAGCTAGAAGGACTATGCTCAATGAAGCAAAATTGTCAGATGGATATTGGAGGGAAGCTATAAGCACAACAATATACATATTGAACAAAGGTAATATCAGGGTTAATATTGATAAGACCCCTTATGAACTATGGTTTGGAAGAGATCCATCAGTAAAATACTTCAAGGTATTTGGAAGTGAATGCTACATCAAAAGACTAGATGAGAGTCTTGGAAAATTTGATGCCAGATCTGATGAAGGTATCTTTCTTGGATATGCTTCAAACAAAAAGTCATATAGATGCTACAATATTAGATCACATAAGATTGTTGAAAGTGCATATGTCAATGTGGATGACCTAAAAATGATAAGGATAAAAAATCAAGAAACCATACCTTAAAATCAAGATGAAGATGATGATGAGACAATCGACACACAAGTAGAAGAAGTAGAAGAGAATGAAAAATAAAGGGAAGAGGATGATATGGATACTAGTGAAAGCGAAGAAGATAGTCAATATGGAGAGATAAGAGAAGAATTCTCAAGAATAAATACAAAGAAACCCTCAAGAATTACTCAAACGAATCATCCTGAAGAACTGATTATTGGAGATATGAATGATGTACTACACACAAGAAGACAACTTCTGTATCGAATAGAAATAGCATTGTTGCCACATGTTGATCCCAACTCAATCAAATAGGCATGTAAAGATGAGAATTGGATCAAATCTATGAATGAAGAATTGGACCAAATTGAAAAAAATCAAACTTCGAAAGTAGTTCCAAGACCAAAAGATAAAAATGTCATTGGAACTAAATGGGTATATAAGAATAAAATGAATGAATATGGGCAAGTAATCAGGAACAAAGACATATTAGTATGAAAAGAGTATGCTCAGGTTGAAGGAGTAGAATATGAAGAAACATTTGCACTTGTGGCCAGATTAGAGGCAATTAGGATATTCTTAGCTTTCTCCAGCTAAAAAAAATTTAAAGTGTACCAAACGGATGTCAAGTCAGCATTTCTTAATGGAAATTTATATTGAGCAACCAGATGGGTTCCAATTATCCAACAAAGGAGACTATGTATGTAAACAAGCACCTAGAGCATGGTATGCAAGGCTAGATTCTTACTTATAAAAACAGGGCCTAAAAAGGGGATCAACATACAACAATCTTTATTGTAAAATTGATGGTAATAACATGATTATTGTGGAAGTATATGTTGATGATATTATATTTGGCAGTGATGATGATAAAATGAGTAAGGAATTTGCTAGGATGATGCAACAAGAATTTGAAATGTCCTTGCTTGGCGAACTGAATTTCTTTCTTGGATTACAAATAATTCAGTCCAAAAGAGGTGTCTTTATCCATCAATCTAAGTATATTAAGGATATGCTTAACGGATTCCGGTTAGAGGATTGGAAACCTGTTAGTACACCTATGATAGTTGGATGAAAACTAAGCAAGGATGATGAGTCCAAAGCTGTAGATCCAAAACACTACAGATCAATGATTGGCAACCTACTCTATGTAACAACTTCTAGACCTGATGTCAAGCAAGCTGTTGGGATGGTGGCTATATTCCAAGCAACACCTAAGGACAACCATGTTCAAGCTGTAAAAATAATCTTTAGATATTTGAAAGGAACCATAGATATTGGTTTGTGGTACCCTATCAATGGCTCATTCACATTAAAATCCTATTCAGATGCTGATTGGGCAGGAAGTGTAGATGACAGAAAAAGTGCCAGTGGAGGAGCATTCTTTTTGGGTGAATCACTGGTTGCTTGGATAAGCAAGAAATAGTCCTCAATTTCTCTATCTAGCATTGAATATGAGTATATTGCAGTAGTAGAATGTTGCACAAAAGTGGAATGAATGAAAAAAACTCTACAAGACATCAAAATAGTATTTGAAGAACCCACAACTATCCACTTTGATAATACAAGCACGATAAGTCTCTCTAAGAACCCTGTCCATCACTCAAAATCAAAAAACATTCCCATAAAGTACCACTATCTAAGAGATCAGGCTGAAAACAAGAACATCAAATTGGAATATGTTCCAACACAAGAATAGGTGGCAGATGTTTTTACAAAACCCTTAAAAAGAGATGTATTTGAATATCTCAGGAAAAAATTGGGAGTAATCCTTCTTCCTACCTAAATCTCTCAAGAAAATAATGCATCAGTTGGCACATATTCAGGGGGAGATAGAAATCAACGACAGAAGGAGTCATTCAGTTATGAAAGAAAAAAGGTTGATTACAAAAGGCGTTACCAGTGGTGAGAGAAGAACTTATACAGACAGATCATAGGATAAGAAAACCTTCCATTGATGTCAAAGGGGGAGAGAAACTTCATAAAAGGAAGACTTCATAAGAGGAAAACATCATCATAGGGGCATTTTTGTATATGAAGTTAGTGTGTTGACCTCAATGACAAAGGGGGCGATTGTTGGATATATTTTCATTGATGTCAACAGTCAATGTGATGATCTATTGTTAATGATGAATTACCACATATGATATTGTCATTGATGTCAACAAGTATATCAGTTAGCAGAATATGTCAAACATTGTGCAGAGATCGATAGCGTAAGCTCAGGAGGAGGAGCGAATAGGAAAAATGAATAGTATGAAGATCAAAGATCAGAAGGGAAAACATAGTACAAAAGAAATTCATGATTATTGTTTATCACGATAGGATCAACAATGTCCCTATGATCAAATCTTATGAGATTTAGCGAATGGAGAAGCGCATTGTAGAAGTATCGTTGGGATCTATGGAAATATTGAGAATTCAACCATTGCACAGGAAAAGGTGAGAAGTCTCAGCAGCCGTCCGATCAAGGAAATTGACGGTGTTGATTGTCTCATATAATGGATGATGGTCATATGGGTTACCATGAGATTGAGGATAATCAGAGGATCGTGACCATCAGATGGGCTATCGCCAGATCTATGACAGGGATTAATTACAGAGATTGAAAGGAGAATTAAATATTGCGCTAGTTCGTATCCCGCAATTAGACAAGAGCGTCTAATCTTATGGCTTCAAAGATCAATGATTATGGTTAACTCAACAACAATGCACAACTTCCAATTGAGGAGTATGGGTAACGAGTTAAATCACTCGCAAGTTGTGGTTCCGCAATCATCCTCGATCATGGATTTGCTTCGAAGAGTCCACATCAAATGTTAGATCAAATCGAGTAGAATGACAAGATAAGTGAGGTAAAGAGGCTGTGAGTTCGAATATTTGAATTCTTGTTAGCCGTCAGATCATGTTAAAATGGATGGAGAGGATAAAGATACAAAAGCTGCATCACAAAATAGATCTCGACCATCAAATCATCCGAAGTAATTTATAGTCATCAGATCATCCGAAGAAGATATCAAGCCTCAGATTGTCCAAATCAAATTTGGGTCATCTGATCCAGAGGACACATGGCGAGAGATCAACATTTTACTAACTCTTGAAATGGAAAATTCAATGGTAAGAGTTGTAGGAACTTGTAAAACGTGAAGTCCCGATAAGATCTAGACCATTGGATTAAAGAGAACCGTGGACCATTGATCTTGAGTATTTAAAATATTGGGAGTTGGAAGAGTGAGTGGTGGCTCACGTTCAAACACCCGACACACGAAGTCGCGATTTGATCACAGTCATCGATCAGAGGGAGAATGGGGACCGTTGATTCGAGAAGGACATGAGGCATCCCACATCAGTAGACTACGTCAACAAGGACACATGGCACAATCAGACAATGACAAATGTCAAGTTGATTCAACATTTTAGGTATGTGCAGATCATGAATATGAGTGACACATGGCAGCTACTCGGTTCATGACACATCATCAAGTGACGTAATAAGTCTAGAGATCTATATTAAATGGTGGCCATCCATCTCGATGAATGATTAAGTATTGGCCGTTGGATTTAGTAGTGAAAGGATAAGTGTAAGGTTAAAGCTAACCATTGATTTGTCTCTGCAAATATAAACGTGAACCATTCGATTGTTTCGGCGATATCATAATCAGGAGTTTTGTAATGTTGTAAGTCATGAAGACTCGAAGGTTGAATTGTCGAAATCCCGTCAGTTGTCCATCTCATCAGAATATCGAATCGTGATTGTTGATTTGGTAGATCACTCAGGCACTTGTTTAGGATTAGCATTCAGTCAACCTTGATGGTCATATGCTATAAGTGTTTTATTATATATTGCTATAGTTGGTAAGCTTGTGGTTTTGTAATGCACGGTCATATGTGATGGTTTGAAGGAAGCGCCTCCATGGAATCTGGTCTCTGTGAATATAATAGGGATTCAGGATCGAGTATAAAGGATTAAATTGATCCATGAATGTGATCAATTTATGAAAAACCTTCACGGCAAAATAAATAAATAGTAATTAAGGTTAATTAATCGAAGAGGCATGATGGTCCAAATGAAGGGACACCGTTGTTTCACACTCACACCATTTGAAGAGTATATAATCAAGAAAGAGTGTTGAGAAGAAATGTGTCTCTGTAGTCTAGAACATAAGATCAAAATTTGAAGCAGATTCCAAGAAGAAAAACAAATACCTATGTATTAAGGGTGGTTGGGTGGTGCAAGGGAAAGTTGGTGCCTGCAGAGGGAGTTGGTTCTTCCTTGTCAGTTGTAGCTGACTAAACAGGGGGTTGTAGCCTCCTATCAGTTGGTGCTGGTAAACTAGGGTGTGGGTGCATCCTGATCAGTTGG
>JZKD02S2280633.1:996418-1013745 GCA_000966675.3 Picea glauca | reverse complement strand
TGTAATCAACCTGTACCATAAACAAGTGCATCAACCATGCACCAACCTGTAATCAACCTGTACCATAAATAAGTGCATCAACCATGCACCAACCTGTAATCAACCTGTACCATAAGTCTCTCTAAGAACCTTTTCCATCACTCAAAATCAAAACACATTCCCATAAAGTACCACTATCTAAGAGATGAGGCTGGAAACAAGAACATCAAATTGGAATATGTTCCAACACAAGAAAAGGTGGCATATATTTTTACAAAACCCTTAAAAAGAGATGTATTTGAATATCTTAGGAAAAAAATGGGAGTAATCCTTCTTCCTACCTAAATCTCTCAAGAAAATAATGCATCAGTTGGCACATATTCAGGGGGAGATAGAAATCAACGACAGAAGGAGTCATTCAGTTATGAAAGAAAAAAGGTTGATTACAGAAGGCGTTACCAGTGGTGAGAGAAGTACTTATATAGACAGATCATAGGATAAGAAAACCTTTTCCATTGATGTCAAAGGGGGAGAGAAACTTCATAAAAGGAAAACTTCATAAGAGGAAAGCATCATCATAGGGGCAATTTTGTATATGAAGTTAGTGTGTTGACCTCAATGACAAAGGGGGAAATTGTTGGATATATTGTCATTGATGTCAACAGTCATTGTGATGATCTGTTGTTAATGATGAATTACCACATATGATATTGTCATTGATGTCAACAAGTATATCAGTTAGCAGAATATGTCAAATAGTGTGCAGAGATCGATAGGGTAAGCTCAAGAGGAGGAGCGAATAGGAAAAATGAATAGTATGAAGATCAAAGATCAGAAGGGAAAACATAATACAAAAGAAATTCATGATTATTGTTGATCACGATAGGATCAACAATGTCCCTATGATCAAAGATCAGGAGAGTTAGCGAATGGAGAAGCGCATTGTAGAAGTATCATCGAGATCTATGGAAATATTGAGAATTCAACCATTGCACAGGAAAAGGTGAGAAGTGTCAGTAGCCGTCCGATCAAGGAAATTGACAGTGTTGATTGTCTCATATAACAGATGACGATCATATGGGTGACCATGAGATTGAGGATCATCGAAGGATCGTGACTTTCGGATGGGCTATCGCCAGATCTACGACAGGGATGAATTGCAGAGATTGAAAGGAGAATTAAATATTGCACTAGTTCCAATCCCACAATTAGACAAGAGCATCTGATCTTATGGATTCGAAGATCGACGATTATGGTTAACTCACCAACAATGCACAAATTCCAATTGAGGAGTATGGGTAACGAGTTGAATCACTCGCAATTTGTGGTTCCACAATCATCCTCGATCATGGATCTGCTTCGAAGAGTCCACATCAAATGTTAGATCAAATCAAGTGGAAGGATAGGATAAGCAAGGTAAAGAGGTTGTGAGTTTGAATATCTGAATTCCTGTCAGCTGTCAGATCATGTTAAAATAGATGGACAGGATAAAGATACAAAAGCTGCATCACAAAATAGATCTCGACCATTAGATCATCCGAAGTAAATTACAATCGTCAGATCGTTCGAAGAAGATCTCAAGCGTCAGATTGTCCAAATCAAATCTGGGTCGTCTGATCCAAAGGACACGTGGCGAGAGATCAACATTTCGCTAACTCTTGAAATGGAAAATTCAATGGTAAGAGTTGTAGGAACTCGTAAAACGTGAAGTCCCGATAAGATCTAGACCATTGGATTAAAGAGAACCATGGACCATTGATCTTGAGTATTTAAAATATCAGGAGTTGGAAGAGTGAGTGGTGGCTCACGTTCAAATAACCGACACGCAAAGTCACAATTTGATCATAGTCATCGATCAAAGGGAGAACAGGGACTGTTGATTCAAGAAGGACATGAGGCATCCCACGTCAGTAGACTATGTCATCAAGGACACATGGCACAATCAGACAATGATAAATGCCAAGTTGATTCAACATTTTAGGTACATGCAGATCATGACTATGAGTGACACGTGGAAACTACTTGGTTCATGACACATCATCAAGTGACGTAAGAAGTTTGGAGATATAGAGTAAATGGTGGCCATCCATCTCGATGAATGATTAAGTCTTGGCCGTTGGATTTAGTAGTGAAAGGATGAGTGTAAGGTTAAAGCTAACCATTGATCTATCTCCGCAAATATAAACGTGAACCATCCGATTGTTTCAGCGATATCATAATCAGGAGTTTTGTAATGTTGTAAGTCATGAAGACTCGAAGTTCAAAGTGTCGAAATCCAATCATTCGTCCATCTCATCAGAATATCGAATCGTGATCGTTGATTTGGTAGAGCACTCAAGAACTTGTTTAGGATTAGCATTCGGTCAACCCCGATTCTCATATGCTATAAGTGTTTTATTATATGTTGCTATAGTTGGTAAGCTTGTGGTTTTGTAATTCACAGTCATATGTGATGGTTTGAAGGAAGCGCCTCCATGGAATCTGGTCTCTGTGAATATAATAGGGATTCAGGATCGAGTATAAAGGATTAAATTGATCCATGAATGTGATCAATTTATGAAAAACCTTCACAGTAAAATAAATAAACAGTAATTAAGGTTAATTAATCGAAGAGGCACGATGGTCCAAATGAAGGGACACCATTGTTTCACACTCACAACGTTTGAAGAGTATATAATCAAGAAAGAGTGTTGAGAAGAAAAGTGTCTTTGCAGTCTAGAACATAAGATCAAAATCTAAAGCAGATTCCAAGAATAAAAACAAATACCTATGTATTAAGGGTGGTTGGGTGGTGCAAGGGCAGGTTGGTGCCTGTAGAGGGAGTTGGTGCTTCCTTGTCAGTTGTAGCTGACTAAACAAGGGGTTGTAGCCTCCTATCAGTTAGTGCTGGTAAACTAGGGTGTGGGTGCATCCTGATCAGTTGGTGTTGATCAAAGAGGAAGTAAATCTTCCTTCTATGTAACATGTAAAACAAATTTTGCAGTTAATAGAAAAGAGTTTGTGGTTTTCCCATTTGGGTTCCACGATAAAACACTGTGTTAAAATTATGTTTGCATTAATAAATGAAAAATTGATATAATTTTCGTGTCACTGATTCACCCCCTCCTCTCAGTGATAGGATTTGATCCTTCAGATCCCCCATCCACCTCTCTCTCAAAATTAAATCAAAAGATAAAGGCTTGGCAAAGACATTTAATATCATGTCAAACATGTAAGTCTCTTCACCAGGGATATGGTGCTTGTTGGAAGTGGAGATAGGATTATGATATTAAGGTGAATCTGTCGAGGCTATGTATGGTAATTGGAAATGTATCAAGGCTTGTGATACCAGAATTACTTTGTTGGGGTTATGGATGCTCACTCAAAGAAAATAAACACCAAGAGAACATGAATAAATCAGCCTGAATATTCAACATCTCTTATCTATAGTAAACTTTTGGCACTACAATGGAATCGAAGGAAAAATAAGTCAAGAAATAAATACACACATTGTGATCCAGGTGGATATCGGTGTCCACCCACATTTTTCGACTGGATCAAAACAATTTTCTGACAATTTTGGCAATTTACTATTTTTAGCAGTTTTTAACTTCCGGGGCCATTTTGAGGGCCCAAATGAATGTTTTTCGTGATCGAGGTTATCAATGATATCTAAAGGAATAATTTACCCCCCCACAATGAATCTCCTCGACAATAAATTTCCAACGAGCTATCACACTCCTAAAACAGAGATTGTATGTAAAAGTTACAACCCCGAGAAGTTGATGTACTCACTTACTCAAACGGGTCCCATATGACTTTTGGCGCTTCATCTCCTAGGGTTAGGTTTTCGGATGTCTAGGGTTTTTGGAATTCCTGTTTATTATAAAAAGGCCTTCACAGGCTCATTGTAACCATCTTCTTGCGAATGTGAGTAGCCGTCACATCTCTTCTCAGAGATAAGCTACCACCATTCTAGTGAGTCTTTCACTCTGTACTTTTACAGTCTTTGTACATTTCTTTCATTAATATAAATCGTGTATTACTGTATATATGTGTTTCTGTGCATTTATTTATTATATCTCTGCTGCATTGTGTTCCGAAAATAATCCGTATCAGTGGTATCATAGAAGGCTTCTCTTGATCGTTTTTTCATTGCATGTCCCTGCCAAGGTCTGAGTATAGAAAGTTGGGTCTCGAGCTTGTCTCTTTTGAAGACAATCTCTCTCACACACCCAAGAAACCCTCAATGGTGGAAGAAAATAAAAATAATAGAGTAGACGATCCTATCAATCTGTTGCTTGAGCAAGCTCTCACGCGACAGAGGGACAAAATGATGGAGAATTTTTCCCACATCCTTCAACACTTGCCGATAACAGTAGGCGCATCTTCATCAAGCGGCCACTTTGGAGGCACCTTGCCTTTCAAGGTACAAGTTAATTTTGATATTCCTGTATTTGAAAGATAGATAGATGCAGAAGCCCTATAAAAATGGTTAACTTTGCTAGAAGGTTATTTCTCTGTTCACAATTTTTTCGACAAAGAAAAGATCACCTTCGCACTCCTTAAATCTCTCCCTCATGTCAAACATTGGTGGGAAACTTACTGGGAGAAAAGTTCCACAGAGGAGTCTGGAATATACTAGGCCGATCCCACTTGGGATATTTTTGTGGATGCGGTAAAGGAACAATATTACCCTGTTGGCAACTATGAGGACCAGTACATGAGATGGACTACACTGCGACAAGAGAGGGGCCAAGTAGTTCTGGAGTTCACCAATACCTTCCATAACTTGCACACCAAGATGGGTATCAAATACTTTGAGCGACATTTGGTTCTGAAATACCGTGGGGCTCTACACAGATACATCCAAACTGAAATGGATTTTTTGGACATCTCATCACTTGGTGTTCCTTATCGATATGCTGTTAAAATTGAGTAGAAATTTATGCACTAGAAAAAATGGGAGTTCGGGTTTGAAAATCCATAACAACCGAAGTATGACAGAGATGGCTCTAACAAATAGTCTCCCAAAAAGCAGTCCAAGACATGGGAAAAGAAGGGTCATGGGAAGACAAAGAAGGACACTAAAAAATGGCATGAGTTCCACAAAAGCCCCTGGTACAACACCGATTAATGTCGCTCAAAATAGTCATTGGTGGCCGAGATCAAAGACAAAGAGATGAACTCTGATTCAAAATCTATTTTTGAAAATAATGGTAAAGGACAGATCATTGACGCGGGCCCCACTACTATTGTCACAACCGCAACAATTCAACCAGAAGAACCAACAGATCCTGAAGAGGGGGAGCACCTTTTTCATTGATATATTTGGGTGAAGGGGACCCCGCTACATTTTATTGTTTATAATGGAATCCAGAAGAACCTCATCTCAGAAGAGGTCATCAAACTATTGGGATTGTCGACAACACCACACCTGCAACCATACAACATCGAGTGGCTTCACCAAGGATGAGATCTCCGTGTTAGCCAACAATGATGATTGTTATATGACATCCAAACCTTCAAGGATGAGGTACTATGTGATGTTTCCCAAGTGGATGTCTGTGATGTTCTCTTGGGCCAACCATAGATGTGGAAGCACCATGCTATTTATGAGTCTCGACCCCGCAGTGTCATTGTTTCTCTGGGGGGTCATCTCTACAGAATACCAGAGGTAGTTCCAACTACTGTTCCACATAAAAAGTGCTGCAAGGTAGTATCTCATATTGCAAAATTTAGCTTCTTCATAATCTGTTCAAAAGGAGAACAGAAGGACACTGCAACCACTACAGCCTCACCCCAAGTACCTTCTATCAAACAAAAGAAAGTCGACAAGGTTGCAGAAAAGAGCAAAGATTCCTTCTGCACATCATCCTCTCATGTAGCCCAACTTTTTGAACAACCTTAGCCTCAACAGGTTCGTGACAAACTTCCACAAACTAAGCAGCACAACATCTCCAACAAGGCAAGCAACTCACCAAGATGCAGATTCAGCAAACGTTTTTCCCTCTCCCCCGGGAACTCAACACAATGGAGACCATTTCTTCCTAAGGAGGGAATATTGATCCAGGTGGATATCGGTGTCCACCCACCTTTTCCGACTGGCTCAAAACAATTTTCTGGCAATTTACTATTTTTAGCAGTTTTTAACTTATGGGGCCATTTTGAGGGCCCAAATGAAGGTTTTTTGAGATAGAGGTTCTCAATGATAGCCAAAGGCATGATTGAGCCCCCAAAATGAATCTCCTCAAAAATACCTTTCCAACAAGCTATCACACGCCTAAAATGGAGATCGTATGCAAAAGTTACGACCCCAGGAAGTTGATGTACTCACTTACCCAAATGGGGCCCACATGACTTTTGGCGCTTCATCTCCTAGGGTTAGGTTTTAGTATGTCTAGGGTCTTTGGCATTCCTTTTTATTGTAAAAAGGCCTTCAGAGGCTCATTGTAACCATCTTTTTGCGAATGCGAGTAGCCGTCACATCTCTTCTCAGAGATACGCTGCCACCATTCTAGCAAGTCTTTCACTCTGTACTTTTACAGTCTCTGTACATTTATTTCATTAATATAAATCATGTATTACTGTATATCTGTGTTTATGGTTTCATCTCTGATACATTTATGTTATCTTATTGAATATCTGCGATATCTCTATGCATTTCTTTATTATATCTCTACTGCATTTCGTGCCGAAAATAATCCGGATCACATTGACATTGCAGCTATGACTAGTAAGTTTCCTAGGATGGAAGTGAATACTCACCCCACTAATTTGAAGTGAAAGGTACTGTGGGAACCTATTGATTTGAAGCAAAGGCACTCTACCAAAGGTAAATTATTATATTAATATAACTTGTGATTGTCTAAAAGATTAATTATATGGATTCATGGTTCTTTGCAGTGTGTCATGGATTATTGAGCAAGAAACAACTTCCCCATACCTTTTTGTCTTTTCCATTTGAAGAAGGGAAAAGGGATTGGGGCCCCTCTTTTTTTGTACTTTTGAACCTCAATATATTTATTTTTGAGTTGATTAAATAAATTAGAAGAATTTTCAAGTTGAATAAGTGCCTAACACTCTTTCAATATCTTATCAAGCCTTAAAATTTCGTTTTGATGATTTTTTCTAACCCTTTTCAAGCAAATTCACCTTGTCATAACCTTAAAAACTTGTAAAATCATGCTTTATCTCAAGTCCATAAAATGTATCTAGGTGTGATACGATGGATAACAACCTATTTTGGTGTGATACATCGCATCACATGAAAACATGCTTCCTTGCAATACAGAAAGACTTAGATAATTTCAATTGTTTTTGTTTTTCGCAACTTAGAAACTATTGACTTTTGCAATGTATCGCGGATTTCAAAGTTTTCTACTAGAGAGATACATCACAAATTTGAAAATTTTTAGAAGTCATAATACATTGTAGGGAAAATAGTTTTCATTGCGACATATTGTGTCTCCAAAAATTTTCTATCCATGCAAAAAAATACACTTGAAAATACTTTCTCTTGCGATACATCGCAAAGCATCAAACTTTCAAACTACATGACATCTTCCTATATCACACTAGAGATCAAATTCTAACAACATGATAAGATCCCTTTGTCACACAAAGAGAAACTTTCCCAAGGTGCGATACATAAAAAACTCATTAACTTTCCAAAAAATTGAATCAATAATCCTATGTCACACTATAACAAAATTTCCATGCATGTGATATAGGTCATTTTGACCCTTTTCAAAGTTAAAAAAAGGTGTAGGAAAAGGTCAAATTTTTCTTATAAAATCACAATGGGTCATTTTAATTTTACAATTCACTTTCTCCTTGAGCACATTGATCCCAAAGAAGCACCTGCAACACTCAAATATTTCTAAGGTTTTCACGATTGACAGAAGCCATACAAATCTCTCTTGAGATACCATTTTTCACTCTTAATGTAAGAAAAAGACCCCATCTTGGATATAATCACATTCTTTTGTTTTTCAAGCTCATACATTGGCTATCAAATATTCTTCCACCTATTCTCTCTTTCCACCTAGCCACTAGACCCAACAAGATAACAAAATTTAAAAAGGTGGAATTTATTCTTTTCACTGACCAAAACCCCCATACACCCTCCCAATCACAATAATACCCATATACACACAAATTAAAGAGTAGTGATTTCAATTTCAAATGACCCCATCTCCCTAACTATACACGAATCGATAGGGCTATGAACTTGAATCCCTTCATGATTTTTGGCGAGGGTAGTAGAGTGGCTTCCCATCTACTCAATATTTTTCCTATTTCACTCCTACACACCTGATCCCATTTGAACCCATAAGGGTGAGTCTCAACACCTTCCCCAACACATATCAACTCAAGGGCACCACCGATCTATAAAATAATTGTCATTTTGGATGCATAAGTGACAATATGACCCTTATTTTTAAATCATGCTACTAGGTCATTTCCATTAGATGAAATAAGAGCTAGGGATTTAGTGATTTAAATTTCTCTCTTCACATACACATTGGACAACAAATCATCCCACCAACCAGTCAACCCAACTTGCAACCCATATTCAATGAAGGTAAAAATTTTCTCTCCCACTTGAATAAAACCAAAATGACTCTTCAACACATATTCTCTAGGCATGGAAATATAGGAGATACAAATTCACTTAATTCTACAAACATACACCCATTACATTATTTGTTTGAGCCACCACATATGCAAAGGAATAATTGAAACAACCATCATAGTGGTATAAATCTATCTTGAAACACTTGGCACTGAATATAAGAACTTACCAACTCTAAGTGTATATTGCAGAAGAATCTCTTTCCATACATGTATTTTATCTCTATTTTTATAGCTAACGCCACAAATATGTGTTTTTTTTGAAACAAATGATTCACACAATTCAAATATGGCTTCCAAAATAACTAGGAAGATAAATAAAAAAGTAATACAGTAAAATATTGACCATGAATAAGTTGTACAACTAGAGACACAGTTTGGCATCCCAGGGCCTATTTATGAAGAAACCAAATGTTGTATGGATCTAGGGATGGTCTTCAAATAGGGAGACCTGTGTTGGAGCAGGTCATTTTGGGACAAGTTTTGGGAATCATGTAGGAGAAAACCATGCAACAAGTCATCTAAGGAGCAATGCGTGTAGAGGAAAGGAAGAAAGCTAGCACATTTTCCAGAGTCAACACGCATGGAAGACATAAATTAGTTAGAATTAGTTATACCTTTTGGTCCATTTTGTAATGGGATTAGCCCTAATATCAATGTATAAATATTTATGGGTTTTTGGTAGAAGGGAGAAGTGGAAATTGTTGAAACTTGGAAAAGAGAATGAGATAAGTGTGCACTATATGCGATAAAAGATAGGGAATTTCTGGTAGAACTGATGTATCTTATGTGAGCACATTGCACACATATTGTAAGGAATGAATATGAATGGATAATATAATAAGCCAACCATTGTGGATGTAGCCCAGTTGGGGTGTACCGCGTTAAATTCCCATGTTCTGATGTGCTTGTTATCATGATGTATTGGTTTACTCTGGTTATTTCACACATGTAATATATGCTTAAGGGTTAATATGAATATGTATCTGATGGTTATTTGAACTTGTTGAATGATTAAGTAATATGAATCTATCATACATTATTATGCTGTTATGATTTTGCGCACATGGTATATTCCATGTTAAATGAATGTTAATTCAGAATGAATGTTAGAGAAGTTTCTATTCCCTTCATGAATGCGGAAACCTGGTTCCTACAGTCCCCATAGGTACCTCTGGTGAGATTTGAATTTCTTGCGGGTGATGCCGAAAGGGACGATATATTTAGGGTTTTGTTGGTGATTTAATGTTGAACCCCAAGTCTTCCCACTGTGCACCAACAATTGGTTCTATTGTCGGGACTGGGATTTGCAATTGAGGGGAATATGGAGACCTACTGAGGAGGATATTGGACAATAGTTGTACACAAAGGAGATCCATTTTGCTATAGATCAGAAGAAGAATCCATGGATCAATGCAAAGAAATGGATACAAAGGTATGTGTTTACATATTTGCATGAAATTATCTTTGCTGATTTTTCAAATATTTTAGTAGAGTGGATCCAAAGATTAGTTGAACAGATCGAAAGATTTCATTCTATTGTTCTGAGAAATTGGACTCCTGAGTTAATTCAAGAAGTCAATACTATAAGAAATCAGGGATCATGCGCAGTAGATTACTGGATGGATAATGTGTTGGGAGGCTACATTATTGAATTTTCTATAGAATGTACTCAGTTGTATAGTGTTGCTAAAAGGGAATTCTTTAAGGGACCGTGCGAGACATACTTGAAGTTGCTATCTACTTGGATTAAAATGTTTTTGTGTGACAAGGGAGTTATGAAGACGGAATATGATTTCCCTAGTATCTAATCATATTCGTGCACATAGGGGGACTAGGGGTTGACCATGGGATGGTTTGAGTGTAAAGAGGGATGCAGAGAAAGAATGAGGAACGAATGGGCCAAGGATGCTAAGAGAATAAAAGTGTTTGATGAATGAATATATTGGAGTATTGCACAATGGTAAGAGATTTAGACTGAATAAGAAGAGGATTGTGGCTGAGAGAGAGGGGAAACATAATGAGATTGAGGAAAGAGACACTTGTGTAATACTCTAGATCAAAGGGATTCTACACATAGAACAACATATTATTTAGCTTAGTCCAATAGAGGAAGATCCCACTCAGACCAGACTGCATCAAACCCATGATCCTATGTGCAATGCCAGGAATCGGGGTAAGATTAGAAGCTTTGTCAATTATAATTAGTGAAGGAAGTAAAGATAGTAGTAAAAGTAGTCAGAGTAGTGGAAGTAGTATGATGATTCAGAATAAGTTAGTGTTATCGGAAAGAACCACACAAAACATGATGGCATGAGTAGATACTACTTTAAGAATGCTTGTCTTCCATGCAGAGGAGACAGAGGATCGCAATTTTTTTTTGTTCATTTCTGAGACAATATGGACCATGAAGAATGTCCAAGAAGATGATTTGAATATTGCGTAGTTGAAAATGACATTCAAAGATCACACATTACTATGGTACATGAAATATCAGACTACAACACCTACATGATAGATTAAAACATTGGCAGAGGTAAGAGAATCTCTATTGAAAGAGTTCCAGAAGCCTAAGTCTGAGTCACAATGCATTACATAGTTGAAGGAGATCAAGAAGATAGTCAATGAATCAATGTGGGATTATGATCAAATATTTAAGATACTGAAGGATCGACTGACATTCGAAATTCTAGAAGAACAACATAGGGAGGGGTTTATTGCAGGATTATTGCTGCATATATGCTTCCCTTTGATGCAACAGAAGATCATGTCGCAATCAAAAGCCTTAGAAATTGGTATGAAATTCTAAGAATCCCTGATAGGATTAAATGGCGTAGGGATGGATCAAGTTTAGTCATAGTTAGCAGTGCTGACTATTCCATTGTAGGAACTTGTGAAAGAAAAATAAAAACACGAGGAATTTTGGTGTGTCACATGTAGAACAAAAGGGCATCATAAGAAAAAATTTCTATATTTTTAGCAGTATTTGAATACATGTACTCTGAATCGATTAGGGGTATTGCACGATATTTTAATTACAATTTTTCATTACCCTACTACTTTCCCGTTGATGCAAAAGTACCAGAGTACTACCAAAAATCTGTTTTGTAACTTTTTCAAGTTTATCGAACATGAAGAGAAAGATTGTCCCGCATTTGATTTGGTGAGAGAGCGCATTGCAGAAACATATAGAGTCTAGGGAGAAGAATCCGAAGGAGGAGATCCGTAGTATAATACTTGAAGAGGTTATAATCAAGGAGGAAGAGGAGGGTTCATAGGTTTTAGAAGAGGAGGATTTGGCACGAGACTGCTTGAATCCTTGCACGACATGTAGACCATGCAACCTAGGATTGTCTACAACTGATCGCGAAGTGGTAAGAAAAGAGGAACCCTAATGTAAAAATGATAGCAGTAGAGGTGTTTGATGAACAACCAAATATAGAGATGGTTACACATGGAGGAACCAGAACCCAAGCTGATGCGACAAATCAAGGAAATAGGATCCACCAGTAGGTCAGGAAAGCAACAAAGCCTCAACCATTGTTTGACCCTAGAAATGAGAAAGAGATGTATATGAAAGCAATGAAGGAAGTAATAGGAGAAAAATGGATATCATCGACTTCAACCACACCACCTTTGTATGGTAGGCCATTGGTGTTTGATATGCCACCAGTCTATGATCATTCATAAAGGAAAGTTGACAAGTTAAAGAATTTGAATAGTTTAATAAAGTTTTTTTTAGAGATAATGAAAGATGAGTCTGCTTTAAGTGTGCTATGTGGAATGATTAACCGTTTCAACTAGGAGAAAGAGATACATGTTGCACACTGAGTAGTTAATTGGATGCACTGGAAGAAGAGAACAAATAGGGATTTTTGACTCAATGCGTAGATATGAAACTATGACATGGGAAATATTATTTTGGATATATGATCCGATGTGAATGTCATCCTGAAGAAAACCTGGGAAATGATGGGTAAGTTGAAGTTGATTTGGTTTCCCATTCATTTGAGGTTAGAAAATCAAAGTAGATTGTTCCAATTGGAAGGTTGACAGGGGTAAGTGTTAATATTGATGGAGTGCACAAATTGGCCGATTTTTAAGTGATTGAGATAGTGGATGGTAGAATCCCTTACCCAACACTACTTGGAATTTATTGGTCCTTTGAAAATCAGACTATCATTAATTTTAAGAAGATACATATGATATTTGAAGTAGAAAACTTGAAGGTTACTGCCCTGTTGGATCCTACAGAAGGAAAAAGATATGTAGAAGCAGTAAAGGGAAAATAGCTCGATAACTTGTATAACATGACTGTTAAGGTGGATGCTTATGTGAATCCTACAATTGATGGTGTAATTAGTTGGATAATTATTAGTTCATGCAAGTCAGATCTAGTAGAAACTTTGGAGAATTGGCAACATATATTGCATGAAGTGTCTACAAGGAAATGTGCTCGGATTACCCAACGCGTTGTGATGTATTGGAACTGAGGTATGTGATCCTTCGAGGTATGAAAAACTAATCGATGTAGCTTCTTTTATAAGATAATTTGAATTACAAATATCAGATAAGTAGATATTATTAGCTTTAGATGTCACATTGAAAGAAACCCTGAAAAGATGGTGGGCTGTGCATAAGGATGGAATAAGAGATTGGAAGCAATGTAGAAGGTTGTTACAACTTAGGTTCAGGATAAAGAATAAAGATACTATGAAAAAGTATACATGATTGAGCTGTCCAATGGAGCATGTTACATAATGTATTGTGACATGGAGTAAAGCACCTTGGAAAGAATGGACACACTTGTTTGTACACACCTTGGACACAATCCTGAAGAATTGGTACTTGGAGCTAGAAGTGTGTAGAGAAATTGCAGATTGGGAAGAATTGAATCATAATTTTAAGGTAACATTTAGTTTTGAAGATGATGCTCCTTTGATTGAATCAACTTTGTAGGTTATCAATAACAATATGTTTTCATAAGAAGACTCAATAGAACTAGTACCTGTATGTAGCGCACATAGACATTTTGTGACTGTTGAAGAAGTTTTGCACTATTATAATGTTGCTGAAGAAGACCAAGAGGAGGAAAAAGATCCAATAAATGTGAAAATACGAGAAAATGAAGGAGAGTGCGCAGTAGAAGGACCACACCTTGAATATTCTGTGTATGAAAATCCATTGAGAATGCACAAAGTAAATATCGGTACATAAGATAAGCCCAAATTCATGAACATAGGAGACTATTGGAATGATTAGACTATTGAGAAGATAGTTGAATTACTGCATGAGTATCATTACCTGTTTCCGAACACATTTTCAGATATGAAAGGGATTTCTAGGGAGTTAGGAGAGATGAATATCCCCTTGAATCCAATGAAGTAGAGCCCATATAGATTGAACCCGGTGTATAAGAAAAAGTTAAAAGGAAAGTTAAACAAGATGTTGGAAGATGGAATTATTGAACTTGTCACATAGTCATAGTGGATTAGTCCAATGGTGGTTAAGGATAAGAAGACACGAGGGATTAAAATTTGTGTACATATGAGGAAATTAAATGATGCTTTCTTACATGATCCATTTCCTACACCATTTATAGATGAAGTGTTGGATAATGTAGGAGGACATGAAGCTTATTCATTCACTGATGGATTTTTAGGGTATCATCAGATCAATATTGCACAGGAAGATATATATAAGAAAACATTTGTGATAGAATGGGGATGTTACTGGTACACAATGATTCCTTTTGGATTGAAGAATGCACCAATAGTATTCTATAGAGTGGTTGTAGAAACATTTAAAGAATTCATCCATAAGTTCTTAGAAGTATAATTAGATGTATGGATGATGTTTATCTTGTTGAAAGATCATATTGATATTTTGCGTTTGATGTTGGATAGGTGTAGGTAGTTTCAAATATCTTTGAATATGAAGAAGTGTATTTTCCATGCATCATTTTGTATCTTACCGGGCCATGTAGTGTGTAAGAAAGGACAATTGGTAGATCCTATGAAGATTGTTGTAATTATTGATTTACCATCACCAAATCTAGTGTGACAATTATGAGCGACGTTGGGGAATACAGGGTACTACTGAAAATTCATTAGAGGATTTGTGCATATTACAACCCTGATGGAAAAATTTCTAAAGAAGGAGAATATGTTTCAATGGAGTGAGGAATGTTGGGAAGGTTTAGATACTTTGAAGCAGAAATTGGTTACCGTGTCGATTTTGATGTTTCTAGATTGGAAGAAAGAGTTTCATGTTCATGTGGATGTGTCATCTGTAGATTTAGGAGCAATGTTATATTAGCCTGGAGAAGGAGATATAGATCATCCCATTTCATTTGTGAGCAAGAATTTGTCAACTATAGAACAAAACTATACTACTACAGAACGTGAAGGATTAGCAATAGTGTATGCATTGTAGAAGTTTAGACATTACTTGCTGGGTTCACACTTTAAGATGTACACAGACCATTCTATGCTAATATATTTGGTCAATAATCCAGTGTTGGGGGTGATAATATGCAGGTGGATATTATTTTTTTAGGAATATGACTTTGAGGTAATTATGAAACCAAGGAAATTTGATTCATAACTGAATCACTTATCGCACTTACTATCAAGAGAAGACGCAATAAATTTGGATGATAGCATACCAAAAACACACTTATTTATAGTACAAATGGTTGATGACTATTTTGCAGACATAGTTCAGTTCTTGAGTACATGAGTAACCCCACCTGAGTTTACAATTACACAAAAGAAGAAATTGGTAGTGAAGGAAAAAAAATATCAACTTATAGTAGGAAATTTGTACAAGTTAGGCACAAATGGTATTCTTCAACGATGTGTATTAGAACATGAAAGACATATGGTATTTTCAGAGGCACATGAAGGGGTTGCAGGAGGTCACTTTGTAGGAAAAGAAACAACTCCAAATATTTTGCACTCAAGATTGTGGTGGCCTACCCTTCATAAGGATTCTAAGGAATTTTGTAAGACTTGTGATGTTTGCCAAAGAATTGGGAAGCGTTACAGGAGAGATGATATGCCATTAGTACCACAAGTGACAATACATGATTTTGATAATTGGGTCATTTATTTTGTTGGAACGATTATCCACCAACAAAGAGGTCAGAATCCAAATATATCATTACCGCAACAAATTACTTGACTAGATGGGATGAAGCCAAACCAATTAAATATTGCAGCACGGAGACAACAACGAAATTTCTTTTTGAAAATGTGGTGACAAGATTTGGATGCCCAATAATTCTTATGAGCGATCAGGGAACTCATTTTCTGAATTATCCTATTGCATCTTTGATAGAGGATTTCCATATTCATCATTAGAAGAGCACACCATATCATCCTCAGGAAAATGGAACAATGGAAGCATTCAATAAGGTACTAGAACATGCAATGACAAAGGTGTGTAATGTAAGTTGAGAGGAATGGGACTTGAGGATTCCAGTAGTATTATGGGTGTATAGGACTACAAGTACATACCCCATTCAGACTAGTGTATGGCCAAGAATTTATTATGCCTATGGAATTCATAGTACCGAGCTTGCGCATTGCTGGGCTGACAGAGCTTACATATTCTAGTGAAATGGAGAAGAGACTTTCAGAACTAGTAGATATGGAAGAGGACCAGTTTTTCGTAGGTTTCCATCATCAAGTTCAGAAAGCACGTGAGAAAGCATGGAATGAAAGACACATTAAACATAAGAAGTTTCAAACAAGAGACTTAGGTTTTGTTTATGAAAACAATTTTTGGCAGCACCCTAGAAAGTTTTAGATGCATTGGATGGGTCCATATGTGATCAAATTTGTGACATATGCAGGTGTTGTTCAGTTGGAGAAACTAAATGTAGAAATTGTGGAAGGACTCGTTAATGGTAGTCAGATGAAACTGTATAGGGACAACTGTACTTCTGTGCACTATTATGAGCACACAGTATGTGTACCATAGTACTTGTATTATAGTGTATTACATAAGAAAAAAATAAGAAAAGAAGAAAATAAATAAAATAATTTGAAGGTTGAAGTGATGCATAAAGTTAAATGAGTAAGGAGATAAATCCATAAAATTTCACAGAGATGTAGAAAGAGGAAAGAATTGTGCGCAGGAAGGAGGATTGAAGTGTGAAATTTTTTTGTGCAGATGGCGAGAAACACATTAAAAAACATACATGACAAGAAAAACATTAAAGAGTGATCATAATGATGAAGTAGTGGAGACACATAGTCATAAATGGAAAGCGAAGAGGAGACCGTGATAGACTGGCAAGATCTAGACCATGATTCACATAATAATCCAAATTTATTGTAGAGTATGGAAAGAATTAAATGTGAGTACAAATTGGATTAGACTATAGGTTTGGGGCATGAAAAGGGAAAGTAATAGTTGAGGACAAGTTATAAAATAAGTTGAGGGGTTAACGAAAAAAAGTTAACATCATTTGAGATAAGCAAGAGAAGAGAGACGAGAAAACACACACAAAGCCGAAGGAGTTAGTTGTCGAGGAAAGTGTGTTGCAAAGAGATATATCGCCACCCAAGGTAGCAACAAAATCAACATCAGGAATGAAGAAACCATGTACTGAGCCACAAGTAGCACCTATACAAGAAGGAAACTCAGGAGCATCCGAGTCAGAGCCGATTTCAGCCAACTTTCCGAAGGAGTATATTACCCAAAAAGGATATAGTGAAGCCAAT